>JANTPZ010004796.1:0-16083 GCA_025593235.1 Vachellia pachyceras | reverse complement strand
GGAAGTTTCTTATACAAATTTAGTTAGATGCTAGAAAAGGAAAGTGACTCAGAATCAAGGGAACAACGGTCGCCGGGTTTGGGATCGCCGGCGAGCGTTTCGTGTTCGTCGCACTGTGTGAATGGGGAGGTGGGTGGCTTCTGCGTGTAACGTTGAAAGCTGGGAGGCCTTGGCCCTTTATAGCGGGAATCTATAGGATCGAATGACAGAAATACCCGCGATCGCCGGGGGCATAACCTCCGGGGCATTTGTGTCAATGTGCATGGTTTTGCGTCCGCAGAGCGGCAGAGGGGGCATCCACTAACCAGTGTTTACCGCACCATGTGTCAAAGTCTCACATTGGATAGGTTCGGAAGGATGTTGGACTATATAAATGAGTACGCTGCATACCCTCACGAGAGCTCTTTTGAGGGAGAGGGTAATAGCCGCGTGACAAGTGGTATCAGAGCCAACCATGAGCCTTCGGTCTCTGGTGGACCCTCCGGACGCCGGCAAGGTTACCGGTGGGCCCCGCGGCGAGGTCGCTCGCGGATTGGCTGGGGGAGAATGTCAAAGTCCCATATTGGAGAGGCTCGAGATGGTGCTGGACTATATAAACGGGTGCGCTGCACACCCTCACGAGAGCTTTTTTGAGGGAGAGGGTAATGGCCCTGTGACACATGGTAGAGGTGGAGGTAGAGGGGAGGGATTGCCCTCTGCCCCTTCCTTTAAATTGATTCTCTTCTCATTTAAATATTATAAGCTCAAAAATTGATTTCTAGAAAAAAATGTTGAACGTGCGTTTGACTTTTAAAAATATTGTTCCAAACAAATTTTTTGTCACTAAGGTTCAATCCGAAGGCCCATGTGCGGCAATTCTCCAATAAAAGTTCAACACAAAATGGCAAGGAGACATGTGAAAGTTTTCTAACAGGACAGATACATCTCTTGCATTTACTAGATTTTGAGTTAGATGGTTAGATTCACGTATCTAACCTCTAATCCCTGTATTCATGGAGACGGGTAGACAGGGTGGAGACACAAGGATCTTCTATTTATTTGTGTTATATTCCATATTGTACGTACCTTTCCTAGTCATAATAATTTTTACTCCCTCTAGTATTCTTCAAATTAATGCTCCCCCCCCCCAGTTGGCTGAGATCTCATTTGTATACAATCTTTGTCATCCATCCTACGCTAAGTTCATCATCGGTTTATATTTTTCATTTTTTATTGTTGGTGATCTAATATCTCTTTTTCAATTTATTGCTTTATTGAAATTTGTACAAACAAATATAAAACTTCAATAACTCGTACATATATATATATATAAACAACTTGTTTTCTTTCCTCTTTTTTCTCTTCCAATTCTACCCTCGATAAATGCTCAATGTTTGGTTAAACTTAGATATTTTATAAAATTTTAAGTAGAAACAGTTCAAAAACAATTATTAATTATTTTTGAATATGATAAATTATCTTATAGAGAAAAAGGACACTTGGCCAAAAGAAACATTTTGTGTTATAATTAAACAAGTGTGAGCAAATGGGGTGGGCATGTACTTGAGTTTACTTTAAAAATGGTGTTACCCAAAAAAAAAGTTTACTTTAAAAATAGTGGAATGCATACAGCTGCCCTTCACAGTTGAAAACAAAAGAAAATTAAGATGAATTAGGAAGGGAAGAATATCCAAGTTAAGAAGGAGAGAGGAATTAAGAATGGGTGGTTTGGGTTGAATTCCCATGCAAAATGAGGCCTTTTCTCATTTTCTGAAAATGAAGTCCAACTCCGATCTATTTACTTTTAAAATATAATCATCTATTTGAATTAGTGGTAAAAGTTATTCTTCCAACTCGATTTACAATTTAAGAGATAAATATGTAATATGAATTTTATCTCAACTTCTGTGAACACACTTTCCAACTGATTTTTTCACCTTTATTCCATATTAAAGAGATTTTCAATGAGGAAGAAAAGGATACAATATGAAGATGCTACAAGTATCATGCAACGTGTAACTAACATCATATGGATCAGCAATAGACGCTATTTTTCTAACGTGATTTACAGTTTACGAGAAAAGCATGTGAGATGAGTTTTATCTCGATTTTTACGAATGTAATTCTTCAATGTGGTTCCAAACAAGTCAATCCATAGATACTACATGTCCTGTTGCACTCTCTTGAAGTTGCTCCCCGACAACACAATTTTGCACGTTTGAAAAACTGATAGATAAATGCTTTTACGTAAGTCGAGGTAACCATTAATGTCAAGCACCTCCATACTTTCAATCCCTAGGAATTTTAAGATCAATTGAAAAGCTTGATATTGAAGATGTGAACTTGTATTATTGAAAGATGATAGTTTAACACTGAATATGTGTGTGTGATTGGAACCTATTTGAAAAATAAAATAAATGTGAAAAATATAAGGACATTGAGGAATAGAGAATGATATATATATATATATATATTATTAAAAATAAAAGCTTGTATATGCTGCCATGCATGTTTATTCTACAAGTTTCAGATTCTTAAAACAGTCAACATGATCTCGTCATTTTCTTTCCTCTCTTTTATTTGGCACCTTTGAATAAAAATTCCATTTTCATATGAAACAAATATTTTGTGCGTGTTATTATCACATCGAATGAGAGGTTGTAATTAATTAAGTGCTAAAAAAAAAAAAAATACAGTTTCGAGTTTATAATGGGTAATATTACATGCTAGTTTTACACGGAGGATACGCGGAGGGAATAATGAGATCGATCGATTATTCTGAAAAAGATACTTTTTTAGTTAAGCCACTGCTAAATATGCACCATATCCATCTCTTACGGTCTAAAGAACGAGAACGACTTGTCCCTCTTTTATTTCTTTTGAAGAAAAAAAAAGGAAGATTTATTGTAAAGTCCCATAGAAGGAAGTTATTTATGAAAAGGTCCTAAGAGTTGTCAATGGCAGCAGCTCTACTTATCAATGGTGCTCCTCGACTTGTCATTGACAACCTCTTGGGACATTTTCATAAATAACTTCCTTCCATGGGACCTTACAATAAATCTCCTAAAAAAACCCCAATTCAGATTTCAAAATGGGAAAGAAAGAAAAAATTAAATAGCTTTCTCTTAATATACCTTTCTTTCAATTAAAGACGCAACTTCTATCAAATTGGAATCAAAATGACAAGGACTTGTGTGATGACTCTTTGACCAGAACGTAAAGGGTTCACCTTCATTGGCCAAAACTAATAGTAACAAACGCACACTGTAGATTAATGAATCATAACATGATCTCTTTTTACACATTTTATTCGGTTTATGTAAAGTACACAATCTGATTGTAAATATAAACGCCCATTTATATAGTATAATTAATATAAACCCTTGTTTGTATTGTCAATTACACTATATATCTAAGGATCGAAAGGAATATTTTATATTATTCATTCAGTCTTTTCTACACTTTGACAGGGTTTTAAATGTTAAAGTATACAAGCTTTTTCCAAAAATGAGTTACTATTTATGAAGTGAATCATCACGCAAGGGAAAAATATACCCGGGGTAAGATTTTATAAGCAGTCAAATGGGAATCGAATGTGAATGAGAAATCAGCCTCATTAAATTAGATGATGAAGGTAATTATTGGCTGAATTTAATTTAAACAGTATTAATTAAAGGGTGAACTGTGACTGACGAAACAACTGATTAATAAGATTTAAATTGAAAAGGTTGTAACATTTTCAGGGTTCGATCCCAATTTAAAAAAATATCAAAAAGATGACTTTGGACGAGCTAGCTAGTGGAAGAGTTAACAAGCACATGACTAGATACCATCTGAACTCAAAGCAGGAGGAAAGAAAATTCTTCATCAGATGAGATTTTATGTGCTTCTGGTCGAGGATTATTTATTAATTATTCGATAAAAATTATAAACTAACATGGGATGTGTTGGCCAGTTGTCCCTATATTATTAATTAAAGGGTTTTTGTGACTTGTGAGTACGAAATAATGCTTGACTCCATTTTTTTTTCCAGAGAAGAAAAAGGATAAGAGAATGAAATGAACAAAGTGGGAGCCATCCCGATAAAGAAGCAAAGGGATTTCTTCCTTATCCTCAGAAAGTAACAGAACGCAAAGAATCTTAATTTTAAATTAATTTCTTGCAGACATGGTAGCCTGGTAATATCAGTTTTCAAATCTAAATCATACATATATAAATAAATATATGATTCTTGATCATCTTGTAAGCATCATTTCTTGATTAACAACTCAAGCTAATGGAATCAATTAAGGGAACAACGCATCAATATCTATATTACTTTGATTTTCTATACGCCACTCGTAGCTCCTCCCATCCCTAGAAGCATTCATATGTCTGACCGTTCTCGTATATATATAACGTTTGGGTTAATCATAATCACATGCGTGTGTTCCTAAATCTATAGCCTGCACAACTGGTGGATCCGTTTTTTATTTTACAACAATTACCAATTTCTCATTCACGAGACATTAAATGTGCAAGAACTTGAGTTCTTAATGGGTTTTTCCCCCTTGATCAACCCATTTACTTTCTTATCCAAGGCAATTTTGTTTAAAGTATGATCATTCATTAAATATGGATACTTCTTTAATTGGAAATTTAAATCTTGATCCATTCTATTGTAAGAAATTAATCCATTTTATTAGACTCAACTCGTGTTGATCGAGTCGGAAGGTGCGCTAAGTGTCATAATAGGAAAAGGCCATGAAGAGGAAGAATGCAAATCAAACTCTCGTAGATCGCTATCTATTTATTAATACTTAATTAATTAAACCATTAGCTTAGGGGCTATATGTATAGCTACTCCTTTACCTTGCCCTATGTCTATGTGTTCCTTTTTTTTAAAACTAGAAAAAGAAAGCTTTTGGGGGAAAGTTGAGAGGAGGATGAAGAGTGGGGGAATGAAAAAGGCAAAAAAGGAAGAATGCTTTTGAAAAATGGGCGAGTATGGGAGAATGGGATTGTCTGTTAGCAATTGGATGGTTGACAACGATGATAATGGTGCTAAAGTTGAGAGAGCATATACATGGGATGTGTGCGTGTGTGTGTGTGTGTGAATAAATGCATAATATTTACAAGTGATGGTGCTTCTCTCCTTCTCACACATACACGTTAATGGAATAGGCTCCATGATAGTGTCATTACGTACACATGCTTCCCTTACATTCATGGCTCATGTTCTTCATTCCTCTGTAGAAGATTCCCATTTCCATTAGTGACTGCCATTTGGGCCTTCTCCCAAGTCCAACCCAACAAAAAGGAATGGTTCCACCAAAAGCAAAACACCAAGGAACCAACAAGGATTCGAGTATACGATGGAAGGGGTGAAGTTCCAATATTCATTAAGAGATCCATCGTTATGTTTCACATCAAACAATATTTCACAGTGTCTGTTTCCCCAACCATGGCAGAAAAGGAAGTGGAGCAGCAATGTCAGAGATCAAGACGAGTTGGCGGCGACGGAATTCTCAATGGATCATCAGTGTGGCGTTGAAGGGCATGACTTGATGGGTTTTGGTCTATAGCTTCCTACAGATCCCTGATGGAAAGAGTTCGTCAGGAATTAAAGATGGAGCTGAAGCATATCATTTTAATTTTCATTTATTCTGAAACCAGTCTCGTTAATTATTTCACTGCTATAGTATAATCATTTCCTCGGCTTTTTTAAAGCTTTCTACATGTATTATCATATGGGAAAAATTAACTGGTTTTTTTTCCACTTTTTTTTTAGATTGTTTATTGCGTGGCTGACCGGGTGAACAAGAAATATATTGTATTATTGTATATGTTGTTTGATTTGAAGGATTCACAAATTTATTTGAAGGTTCTAATTAATTTCTGGAGCAGAGGCTTATCTATTTTTAAGTTTCAGCAGTCTTTTTTTGGAAACGATGATCAATTAGATGATGATTATTATTGATCGAGATGAAGGTGATGATCAGTCGCCTTATCGGAGCACTTGAGAATGCGTCACGAAAGGAATTGGTTTGTGAACCGATTTTTAAAGATCTCTCCGGTCTTTTTAGTGGTAAACTTAATCGATAGTCGTTCGAAGAAACTGATGCATTTAGCCTTTTTTGGCTTTTAGATCCATCTTCAAAACTTTTAGAGCAGGTGGTGCTAATGTTCAGTTAGTGTTATATAACTAAAAATAAAATCCAGAGTATGAGCAAGGACACAAATTACAATAGTGATTTTAGGGTGACTGTAGTTTGGAAAAGAGAGATGGTAAATGCAAAGAAGAAAAGGATTTTAATGGCAAAAAAAGGAACATAATATAGATATTAAAAAAAGCTTCATTCATATTTACCAGGGATGAGGGTATCGTTCTTTCAAAAATAAAAAAAAATATTTTTTTATTTTAATAACTAAGGGGTATGAAGGTAATTAATTTGACCTAATTTTTAAATCCCTACTTATTTCAAATAATATGATTAATGATTTATTAAGTTTAGCGTTCTAAATTAAAATTTAAATAATTCAATTTTCTTTTAAAATTATATTGCCTTCAATCTTTTTTATAAGCATCAACTATAATCATTCTATGTGGATAAAGAAAATTAGTTATTCCTTTATAAACGTTTTAAATTAGCCTATTAGTTTGAGGAATTTGTTTAGTTAGGAAGTTTTATAATTAATTACAGGGATGCTATATAAAAACTTAATACTTTGTTAAATAAAATACATTATTTAATGTAATTTCAGAAAGAGTATGTGATGTAAAAGGGGAAGGGGGAAAGGGAAAGACCGAAAGAGAGAGAGGAGAGGAGATTGGAAAGGGGAATTTTATTTCAATAATCAATCAACCTTGATACAAATGAGAAACCCTAGCTCTATTTATAGAGCTTTTAAAATAATAAAGTAATAATACTAATTTAAATCTAAATCTAAATCATAATTCTTAAAATAATAAAGATAATTATAAGATGTCATCACTGAAAGATAAATAAATAAAATCTTGATTCTAATGGATAAGTATACTTCTTTAATATCCTAACGGATAATCTGAATATCCTAATAAAACCCTGGAAACTCCTTTATCCTATATCCCACCAATATCATAGTTGGCAAATATTACTAAAATGTGTATTTAATTATTTATTGATCAACCTTAGAGAATTAATGATCATTTTTCGGGTGGCAAGTTTGGGATAGTATCCTAGAGAATGTGCACGCTACCTTTTAGAACGGTATCTATAACTGAAATCATTGACTCAGATTCAAAACAAAGATATTTAAATTAAGAATGGAATTATTGCTTAATCTAATATAGTATATATTTTATAGAAATGAGATTTTGTTGGTAACTAAATGAAATTAGGTGCAGAATATTAGCAGTATATAAGTAGCAGTTAATACGACTTGGAATCCAAATTACCTAGGCGGCTAGTTTTTGCTCTCTTCTCATATCATCACAGTCTGTAACACTGAGTGTGAAAGAGCAGAAGAGAGATATTCAATAAAATGCCGAGCACTGCTGCTGTAGCCCGTAACGTTGTGGGCATTATCGGTTTGTCAATCAAAACCATACTCTTGAGTCTCTTCATCATTCTTAATTATATTCTAACATTTCATCTCCAATAATTAATCACTTGGATTAATTTCAATTCGTGGCTTCATTTTGAAACCTTTTCCTTTTTTTTTTTGTTTTGCGCAGGCAATGTCATCTCTTTCGGCCTCTTCCTCTCACCAACGTAATTGATAGTATATAGTCTTTTCTTACGTACCTTTCGTTCTCTCTACTATCTGTCGTCCCTTTTGTTTTATTCTTGTTAGACTGTATTGACTCTGATTTGTGGCTGTGGCCCGCCGGGGTTAATTAATTAATCTTCTCAGGCCAACATTTCATGGGATAATAAAGAAGAAGGCGGTGGAAGAGTTCAAGCCAGATCCTTATCTGGCAACGATACTGAACTGTGCGTTCTGGGTGTTGTACGGGATGCCGTTTGTGCGCCCTCATAGCATTCTGGTGCTCACCATCAATAGTGTCGGCCTCGTGTTTGAGTTTGTCTACGTCACCATATTTTATATCTATGCCATCAAAAAGGGAAGGGTACGTACGTACGTGTGGGTGTGGGGGTGTGTGTGTGTATACGATATGCTTCTTCTTTAATCACAAGCCATATATACATACATACATACATATATATATATAGATTGACTCATTTATTTGAACTTGTTCAGAAGAAGGTATTGATGTGGCTTTTGCTGGAAGCTGTGTTTTTTGCTGCCGTTGTTCTCATAACAATGCTGGCTCTTCACGGGACTAAGAGAAGATCACTGGTAGTGGGTGTTCTGTGTGATGTTTTTAATGTCATGATGTATGCCTCTCCTCTCACAATCATGGTATAGATATATACACCTTCCTTATATATATATGTATATAAGCGTGTATATTGATTTGTCTTTTGTTTTGTTTAAACAACTCTTGAAATTTGGTTTTGCTGATGGATGTGATGATGATGAACAGGCAAAGGTGATAAGAACCAAGAGCGTGAAATATATGCCATTTTGGCTGTCGCTGACTAACTTCTTAAATGGTTTGTGCTGGACAACATATGCACTCATTCATCCTTTCGACATTTATGTCTTGGTACGTAATTCACACCGATATTTACACCATAAGTGAGATTTTTTATATATTTAGTACGGGATGGAGTATCAAAGATTGTTATCTCTTGATGGCATGGAACATGTGCTCATATTTTTTTAACAATAATGAAGACCTGTACTTTTTCATTCATTAATGGTGTAAAATTGTTGTTGCAGATAAGTAATGGGCTGGGAGCAATATCTGGTGCTGTTCAGCTCATACTATATGGATATTACTACTGCTATGGGACTAATGATAATGCCAAAGAGGAAGATGCTTCAGCACCAAATCATATTCAGATTTCTACTGTCGTCGATGCAAGCAATTAGTGTAAACCTGCGTGTGACCAAATCCCCACAAAACAATATCAAAGCTTTTTTTTTTTGTTATGCAGCTTAATTTAAGAATGTCCAACAAAATCAAGTGATGATATTCCAATCTTAGTTTGCAATATTAGGAGTAACTAGTATATTGCCCGTGCCATGCACGGGATGAATAGATAATATTGTAACTATTAGTAAAAATGAGAAATTATAATATGATAGTTTTTTTAAAATGCAATACTTATTTTATTACATTTGATAATATAAAATATTTTTGATGATAATATTGGGTATTTTATTTGTATGACACATACTATTATATTTGATATTTTTATTTTAAATATAATTATGGTATCATATATAACTCACCATGGGTAAGCAAAGTGTATATAATATGGGTGGAAGCTACAAGATATAAAAAGTTACAAACTACAATATCATCTAAATTGTTCAATAAATGTTGAATTAAAATATATAAAAGTTAAAAAGGTTATCACTATTTGTATCTCCAACAAATCCAGTGAGAGTTGCACATGCTATGATCCATTATGATCGAAGTGGAATTTTTTTTAGTTATGTCCATTAAAAGGAATTTTATTTAAGAATTTTAGCAGTTTTTTAAATTATAGATTTATGCTTAAAAAGTTTGGAATTGCTTTAACTTGAAAAATAAATGTATTTTCTTGTAATGCTTACTTAGGACCCATATGATTTACACTTTATACTTAATAAATAACATTATCTATATAGTCTTGTAATTAATTTTATTTTTATAATGATGTCTTAAATTAAATTAATTATATATGGATGTATGAAAACATATTATATGAGAAATATTTCTTATTTTAAGAATATTCAAATTTTTTATTAAAAAAATTCAAACTTTTCAATTATAAATATTTAGTTTAAAAGTTCAACAATTGTTCGTCCTCTTATAATACTTGCTTGCGACCCGTGCGATTTTCTGATTTTTATTTTGATATTAAATTAATTGTGAATCTATTCAAAACTTACCATATATAACAAATATTTATATTTTTTAGTAATGAATATGTAGTTAAAAATATTAGAAATTTGTTTTACTAAGTAAGAAAGCAAACATATAACCCCCAAGGTATACTACTTGCATTTTTTTAAATAAATTGTATTATTTATATCTTAACTTGCTATATAAAATTAATATTGAACTTATTCAAAATATATCATATAGAACAAATATTTCTTCTTTTAAATACATGCTTAAAACATAAAGTAGAGACCAAAACATGCTCTTACTTGACACATGGAGTGTATATGGGCTTTATTACATATAACTTCCCACTACTTCTAATGAAGAATGTAACTCCCCATTACTTATAATGAAGAATGTAACTCCCTATTACTTCTTAATATAACTTCTCACTACCTCTACTACTTGCATAGAATTTCCTTTTTTTTCAACTTCAACTAAAAATTATTTTAATAATTTATTATAAGTAGTGTTGGAACATTAAAAAAGTTGCATTATATATTTGTAACTATGAAATGATGAAATTTTCCAAATAATAAAAAAAATATAATACCAGTCATTACTCAGTTGAAAAAAATTATATTATCTAATTGGAAATTGATTACAAATTAAATTTTTAAATATTAATATTTCATGTAGCATGAATTGAATAAAGTAGATTATAAACTAATTTTTTTAGAGAAGTTGTTTTATGCAGCATGAGTATGGTTGTTAGAATGATAAAATATATCATTTAAAAGACTTTATATTCTCCTACTTTTTATGGGAAAGTGAGTCAATTATTTAAGTTTTAAATTGAAATGAAAAATTTTAAACAAACTACAACCCTATGTTGAAGACACCTACTTAGAGTGCACTCACAAACACACTATAGGTCCAGAACGAAGGTTGCTATTCTCTTCCAATCATCTATCATCAAGAACTCCTCAACAACAGACAAAGTTGGTTGGGAGGAAATATGCGATGACAGTTAGTCCATTGCAATTTCAATAGCTTTCAAGATAAATGATTCTCATGACATTACATTTGCAAGACTAATCATAAAACGCATGTAACTTCGTAAATGGAATAGGTAGGCATACCTCATGAGAAAATGTTCCACCTCTAGAAGCACATGATTAACTGTTCTAAAAGACACAAACATACCATATAAAATAATGGAAAAGTGGAAAAAGTAGGCATACCTCATAAGAAAATGTTCCATCTCCGGGATCGTAGGATTGACCAATAACCTAGAAGCATACATGGAGTTGGAAACCCTTCTCTTTGTTGTAATGGCAAAATGGCCCCCAATATACATATGTGAAGTGTGGCGCATCATTAGATTTTTAAATAAAGATAGATAAGTCACTAAAGTGGATGTAATATCATAGTTTACTTACACTTAAACTCTCTCACTCTGCATAGCTGTATAATCAAAACAATCGGTCCACTATTTTGTCCATGAGTTTGTCACAAAATTTCATCAGCGAATTCACCCCATAATGTGCACTCAAGCTTAACCATACTAAAACACACAATCATGGATAAAGGATAAAGAAACATAACATAGAAAAAGTAATAAGATAACACGTTATGCACAACAGCATGCTTAATGGGAAAAATGCATTATATAAGTTTACTCTGGATCGTATAGCTCTATGTCAACCCGATGCTAAGGGCGCCTACTGACAAGGCACTCATCACGATCCCCGATCGCAGTCAATAATCCCATAACATCTACAAATGGCTTACAAGTGTGGGTCAATACAACGCATATGCAAGCATACAACACCCAGTTGAAATGGCAATTTTACGAACTAAGAAACGATCATCAAAATTCGTGGTCAAAATTTTAGAGAAAGAAGTGAATGAAAATCCAAATCGATGAATGCGTCCATCATCAGGGAATGGACGAACTGATGTAGAGAACATAAAGTTTGCCTTGTAAGAGTGACTTGTTATCCTATATGAGCCAGTGACAGGTGTCACGTAGAAATAGGAAATA
The DNA here is from genome assembly GCA_025593235.1 of Vachellia pachyceras. Lineage (NCBI taxonomy): Eukaryota > Viridiplantae > Streptophyta > Magnoliopsida > Fabales > Fabaceae > Vachellia > Vachellia pachyceras. The sequence goes on along the minus strand of JANTPZ010004796.1, from coordinate 4,153 downwards.
ACATATGTCATTCCCTCTCTGAAATGATTCCTGTGGCGTTGAACAAATGCACCCTTAATGGTAGCGTGTATACTATCACCCTAAAAGAAACCAAAGCAGCAATTAACACTCAAAAATAAAAAAAAATTGTTGGAAGTAAGTAACCATTCCTTACAGCATCATCCAACAACAATAGCTCAATTGATGAAACCTCTTCTTGTGAATATCGACTGGGCATGTCCACATTAAGACAACGTGAACCTTTATCCTCCTATTTTGCCTGTATGGATTGATAGCACGAATAAGATCAAATGAGATTCTCATGACTTGTTCACACACCCCACAGAAAGTAAAAACCCAAGGTGAATAGCTTGTTCGTCTTGTATCCTGCAAACCACGTATTTATACATGTTGCGAATAGTGTAATCTCTACAAATAGGCCCAATCTGGGACACCCACTACATCCATTATGCAAGTAACTACCCACTATATGTGATGAAAAGTAACTCCCATAATATGACTTGAAGAAGGTTACTCCCAACTACATCCACCCATTATATGCACTATGCAACTAACTACCCACTACATGTTATGAAGAGGGTAACTCCCATAACATGTTGTGAAGAAGGTTACTCCCAATTACCTCCTCCATGTTCAATTTAACTCTCGGTTAGGGCAAATTTTAATTTTTACATCTAATTGTAAGTCACTTTAGAAATATTAAGAAAAGTTAAATTACGAAGCTACAACTATACAAGAATGAAATAATATAAATAAACAAAATGAAATAGCATTGGTCATTGGAAAAAGAAAATAGCATTACATGATATAAATGAATATTAATTTTAAATGAATAATATGAAGGTTGTTATTAAATATGAAATGAATAAGTTAAAAGAGATAACAATTATATTTTTTGGTTACAGTGTGTTATGTAGCATTATAAAGTAGTTATAAGGATAAAATAAATAATTTGAAGGATTACTAATTTTCTTACTTTTCAAACAACAAATTAAGAATGCATAACGTGATAACTCACACGTTCATAATTAATTGATTGGTACATTCATAAAAAAAGTGCGTTAAAGAAAGTGGGAAGTTACGATAGGCATTATTTAAGAATGTAACTTCCATTCATCCCATCACACAATCTCTTCTACTTCTAAAGATATCTGTTGAGGAAATTCATGAAATAATGTATTTTGCAGATGTTATAAAATCATAATATATTCACTTTTCCGCGGTTATTGTTCTAATTTATGTGAATTTTTGGCAGTTTCAAATTTTACATACTACACTAACTTAAATGCCTAAAAAGTAGGAGACATTATAGGATGTACGTGGTAAATATATTAGTTAGATTATTATGTATTATCTAGATTGTAAAAATAAATGTTGAATGTATTAATTGCATATGGATTTTGGGCATAGTATATAATACTAAAGGTGGGATAATGTAGCTTTAGATTTTAAATATATATGTATTTTACACTAAAATTGATTATCATGCTGCTAAAATAAGGTAATAAAATTGCTTATTATAGAGATAGGTTACGTGTTCTAAACATAGTGAAAATAAGGGGGAAAATCCATAATACTGATATACTATAAGTTAGATCTGTAAAAATTGGTTAAATTTTTATTGATGATGAAGGAAGTGTGGAAAATTCATGTAAAGTAAAAAAAATTAATTGTCAATGAGGATGTGCAATGGACGTAGTTGAGAAAGTGGTGAACATATTTATAGGGAAGAGAGGAGTGGGGCAAAATATTTAACCTTTAAAAATATTATAAGTTTAATTTTTAACAAATATATCAAACAAAACAAAATAGTTGAGAAAGTAGTGGCCACATTCGTAGGAAAGATTGTCATTGTGGGATACAATTTGAATTTTTAAATTAAAAGTTTTAATTTTAATTTAAAACAATTTGTACAAAATGTTAATTGGAACAGTTGAGGGGAAGAGATACAATGCCACATGGCAAGCAGAGGCCTGCTGTGGTCTCTGCTTTAAGATATGTATAGATGGGTTATAAAATCAATGGATAATTATTTTTTTTGGTGAATGGATAATTATTTTTTTATTGCTTGGCCTATGACTCATTTCCTTATATTTTTAATTTTAATATTATCATCCCTATCATTAATGACTCATGCATGAGTCATCCTATGTGGCAAAAAAGCGCTTCCAACTCAGCTACAAGAGGATTTTTTTTATAAAGTAAAAATAAAAAATAAGTGAAGACGTCCATACATATTTTCAACTAGCTAGTTAAAAGGATTGTTTTGTCATCAGTCACTTCAAAACTTGTAATTGAATGTTATCCATTTGTTATGAAACTATTTAATTGGTGATTACATTTATTTGTTAGAACGGTAGAGTTATTCACCCTTTTAACTAACTAGTTGAAAATATGTAAGGATTGTTTCACTCAGAGAAATGCCCAAACCTCTAATTAACACTGCCCTTTAACCAAATGCATTTGTGCCGCTTAAACCGGCAGTAAAACCGCTAGTACAATTTCGAACCAGCTATGGTCTCTGTTATTTCAGTTGTATCAATTTTGCGGAATTCTGAGTTGTAGTGGTTGCTTCAGCACGCTTTATTTACTAAAAAAGCAAGTAATGAAAAGATCACAAGGCTTTAAAGATGGAGGAGCAATGATTAGCTTCATAAATCATAACCCAAGACAGTATATATATATTGGTATTTTTACAAAGCTCTTCATTATCTAATGGCTTCTACAATGCGTGTCATCCACCATGATTTCCTCCTCCCCTACTATTTCAATTGAATAGATACAAATTGAGCCTCTACAATACAGAATGAGGAAAAATCCTTCAAGGTCCTCGATACCTGAGGAAACAAAAACAACCCTGTGGCTGATCAAGAGGGATCATGCCTCCACCCTTTGAAGTGTCAATAGCTTCCAACATGGAAACCACCTCATCCATTTGTGGCCTCCTATCTGGATTAGCATCCCAGCATCTTTTCATCACATTTGCCAAAGAGCTCGGGCAACATCTCGGTATCTCCGGCCTCAGATTCTGCAGTTTCATCACAGAAATTATTGTTGCAGTAACAAAAGTCAACATCCAACAACAGTAAACACAGACGGAAGCAGTTGTTAGTTTTTGCCTATTGCTTTTCTGTTGAGGAAATGGCTTTCACATTCTCTTCTCTTCAAGATATGAGCCTATGTTTATGCTGGTTTAGCCACCTAATGCATTTCATATTACCTGACGTACAACAGCTGATGTCACTTCCGAGAAGCTAAGATCAGGATACGGCATGTCACAGCAATATATCTCCCATAAGCATATACCAAAACTGTACACATCACACTTTCTATTATATGGATTACCGTTTAAAACCTGTGAATAAAAATTTTGTTCATGTGAGTTTAACAATCCATCTTTTAAGAAATGAAATGAAACATGAATTAGTAATGCAAAGCCAATGCAAGGCGAAGATCATTTATAATCCTGAGATATTGAAATCCCACCTCTGGGAAAATAGATATTGGTATTGCTCATAGCCTCCTCATGATGACTTTAATAAAATAAATGCAGGATATTGATTAGATGTTTAATAAACCAAGAGATTGCAGCCATGATGCAATTCTAGGTCTCAGCGGTTGTAGATCTGACCTTTTGAGAGTAATTTTTTGCTAATTTTGAACATGCTATGAGTAATTACTAGAGGAGCTACATTTTAGCATGTTACATAACAAGCAAGGTGTGCAGAATTTAGGTTCTGAGTAATTATTATAAGCAACAATTGCAATTTTGAGGACTCACATAAGTGAAGGTAAGAGCTACAAAGGGGTGTTCAAAACAAAGCCCGAAAGGTATGTAGGTATTGGTGTTGTTCAGTAGCAAGGTAAAGGAATCAGGCATATACCTCAGGAGCCATGTAACCAAGTGTTCCAGTTTCACCAGTCATGTCATGAGGATTGGAAGCCTCGATACGTGCCACTCCAAAATCAGCTATTTTCAAGGTTCGAGTCTTGTCTAGAAGCAAATTTTCTGTTTTAACGTCTCTGTGGACAATCTTTTCCAAGTGAAGATAGCTCAACCTACAAAGTAAAGAACAGAGTTCTCAAGCTTAGAAAGCAAGTTTGATATCTTAAAAGCTGATAAGACACACATTATGTTTAGGAAATGAACCCT
>JANTPZ010004795.1:0-21681 GCA_025593235.1 Vachellia pachyceras | reverse complement strand
GGCACCATCTTCTCCGGTGATATGCTCACAGAAGAGTGAGGAAGATGATGATCTGCATGTGGATTTTCACAATACTTCTAGGTGGCTTGGAGGCTGCTCCTTCGTGATTAGGAAGGTGCTGCCCAGAGATTTTCTGTGAGATATATATATATATATATGGATATATATTGTTTGTACATGGTATTGATTTCTCAGTATGTATGTGAGATTGAAGTGTTGAAGACAGAATTGTTTATGTGCCCATGCATGACGATAGTTATTGTCGTTGTTATTTTTCTCTCTTCCTTATTTTCACTTCCTATCTCACATGATTTTTTTTTTTTCATTTAGGTCTTAGTAACAATAGGGATGATTTATGATGTTTTGAGAAGCATTCTCGAGTTATCATACAAAATATACACTAACATGTTGAAAAAGGTAATTTTGTTCTATCTCTTTTTTTTTGTGTAAAAAGGTAATAATTGCATTCTAAACTCGTTTTATTAAAAATAAGAAGTTTATTTTAAAAAACATGTCATTAATTGAAATAAAAACAAGAGCCTGTATAATATCTAAAAAAACGTAAAAATTCTTATTTAAAACCTAAGAGCCAATGCTAAAAGTTAATTTATTGGACGCTAGTAATAATTCAGAAGTTTGATTAGGATTCTATAAGAAGTTTTTTTATTTGATATTATAGTGAGCTAAATGGTTTAACAAATCTGACTCTGGCTCATTTAGTTCAACTTATTGGTTAAATGAGTTGAATTCATTTGATGATACTCAAAATTATTTTGAAAAAATTTATTACATACTCAACTCATAGGTTAAATGGGTTTAGCTCATGATGGACTACAAAGTTATAAGTGCGTTGAAAAAAAATAATTTTCCCATTTAATACATTAAAATAAAATATATTGAAATCTAAAACAGGACAAGAAACAAGAAATCAAAATATTTTCTAATGTATAAAATCCAAAAAAGTGGTTTATAAATTGTTATTTCTTGTTTTTTTTAATCTGTCATCTGAGTGCTATATGAGAAAATTTTGTTGTATTTTAATCTGACATGAAATTTTTTTTATGTTCAGAATTTTATACTTTAATGGAACATATCTACTAAAATTCAATTATAGGTTTATTTTAATTTAAAATATGAAAATGACTACAAATATGCTTTGTTTGTCAGTAGTACTAAATTGCAAAGTCACTGTACAAATTGGTTGAATCAGCCTTTTTTTTTTAAATGAAATTAATGGTTGTTAAGATTAAAGACTAAAAATAGTATTAATTATAAAAAAGAACAATATAATTTAATTTGAAAATTAAGGGTGTGGCTATGTAAGCACATTATATTAGTCATTTCTCTACCATAAGTTCTCATTGTAGTTACAAACATTATTACTATTACTACGTTCAAAGTACAATTTTATTTTGAGAAAAAAGTATAAAATTTACATGTTAGTTAAAAATCAATGTTAGACCCTAAGAAATTAAGGAAAGACACGAAAGAACACAACTAACTTTCTGATAAATTACCAAGTTGAAAGTTGAAAATAACCAACCACTACCAAAATCATAACACGCAAAGTCAATAAATGAGTGCTAACTCAAATAATTATAATTATATAAACACACACACACACACCCCATAACGTGAAAGGCATATATATAGAGTTGAAGTATAAAATATTATGTAGAGGAATTATTTTATTGTTTTGTCCCCAGGAATGTGGTTGAGACAAAAGTCAGGAGTAGGTGGGAAAAGCTTATGCATTTAATAAAATAATATACAACGCCTTTATTATTTTCTCTATTTATTTATTTTCTTAACAATATTTTTTATGTTACTATTAGGTAAAATTAATCCTAAAATCCTTATAATTTTCTTGAGTTTTGAATTTAGTCTTTCACTTTTTTTCTTGTTATTAGATCCATTAAATTTACTCGGTCAACTCCATTAGTCTCTACTATTTAAAACTGTTAAATAAGTGTTTGCCGTGTTGAAAAGTCCATTAAGTGGATTTGAATAAGCATCCAATCAAAACGACTTAATGAACAGTAGTTGCTTTGTCTTCAGACGTGGTTTCTTTTGTTTTAGAGGTTGCTTTCAGATAAACTCATGTGTTAGAAGTAATTTTTGGTAGGATGTCATTTAAAAAATGAATTTTTAATAGAAGTTAGAATATATGATATGATTTATGTTTAAATAAATAGTAACAAAAGTGATTTTTTTGTAAAAATAAAAATTTATTTAAATAAATGCTTGAATATGTGATGTCATTTTTTGCAACTAAAGCTAATTACCTGATCTACTTACCTTTTCTCTAAAAAATTTGATTGATATATAAATTGGTATTAATGTAATGGTACATATAAACATTTCATGATATATATTATAATTAAATAATTTATTTAAATTTTTTAGTCTCCCAAAAAGTCAAATGATTCTTATTTTAAGAAAATAACTCATACAAATTATGATAATTTTAAAAGAAAAATAAAATTAAATACCCCTCTTGGCTCTTTTCCTTATTCTTTTTCTTTTTATACCTCTTATTTTTCTTCACTTCCTTTCCTCACAGTGCCCCAAGAAGCAGCTCCTTCCTCCTCTTGCTTTTAAGTAACTTTTATAGCATAATGCATTTTGCTTCAACGCATTTGGCAATATGATTTAAAACCATGGTTTAAGCCAAACCATGATTTTAAAAACAGAATAGATAAACACCCGGTGAAATTTCAGATTAACTTTTTAAAAACCCTTAAAATTATGATTTTGTGTGAGTTACACAAACACTCTCAAATTCCGTAGAATAGATTTTAACTCTCAAAATCATGGTTTTTTAGAAATTATTTTTCAAAATCTATTATATAAAATCACTTTTATCACTTTTTCTCTAGAAGTTATTCTCTAAAAGCTAATCCAAATGCACCTTAATTGATGCTCATTTGCTATTAACGCAGTTAACACTTGTTTAATAGTTTTAAACAACAAGGACTAATGGAGTTGACGGAGTAAACTTAGATTTATTAAAAAAAAAAGTGTAATTAAGGACCTGTTCAAAACTCAAGAAAACCACAAGGGCTGCAGAATTAATTTGCGCTTACTATTATCGTATAAAGAAAAAAAGACAATTTCATTTGCAAAAACAAAAAATCACTATGGTTTGAAATCTCAGCTATAGACATTTTTGCTGTATGTATCTTACATGAAGTGCCGATCCTTCCATTGTATATATGTTCAAGAAAAGTTGGAGGATATTTATGGAGACCTTAAAAAACTTGAAAAAAAATCAGATAAAATTATAGTAAATAGAGTATTAATATAATTGGATCCATCATTAAAATTTTATTCAATCGGAATCGTTGAAACGCAATTCGGAATCGTCAGTGAATTGGCAGATTTTCAGTTGTCATATTTTTTAAAATTTTTAATTTTAAATTAAAGTATTACATTAATTTAATAAAGTTAATTGACTAAAACATAATTATAATATTTATAAGAAAATCGTTATTGCATTTCTTTAAGAATGAAATTAGATTAAAAATATAATATAAATTTATATTTTTACCAACAAAATATCATATAAATTTATAAAAGAATAGGTTTAATCATACGTGTGATGCTCTAAATTTGTATTAAGTTTTTTTTGGTCCCTTAATCATATTTAAATGTTAATTCTGTAATGAAGTGCTAGGACTGATAAAATACATTTAGAATTATTTTTATATTTTAACATTAAACTAAATCTACAATAAGCAAAAGTTTATTTTAATAGAGAAGATAAAGTAACGTGTCAACAAAATAAAAAAACAAAGTGATTTGATAGGATGACAAAATAGAGAATAACTGATAGATGAAACCGATAATATGAACAACATGCACTATCTTTTTCAACATCAACACATGGGGCTTGGTTGATTTGAATCAAGATTTGGTTAGAGCGTTTATCAAAGTGATAAACTTTTCTAACCCATTGATCTGAACCATCCAAATTTGATTTTGAACGGTCCATATCTGATTTTTTTAAAAGTTAACAATTTTTGCATAACAAATCATTATTTGAAGATATGATAGTTAAAATTTTAATTTTATTTTAATTTTTCCACCAATTAAAATAAGTTTTTCTATAAAATAAAAAAATTAGATCTAGGTCATTCAAATCAAATCTAAATAGTTTAGATCTAATAGATTGAAGGAGTTATCAAAGGGAAGCAAGTTATTTATGATTGGTGTTGGAGAAATGGGTTAATTCATCACAAATTTGGACCTAAAAGAGTTGACCTAGTTTAGGCCCGAGTATTACAAATATTCTCCATTTTTGTAGCCCACCCCATGAATTCATGGACCTAAAATCTGTTTAATTTATTTTCACTATTTTTTGTATGTTTTAAATAAGTCAATTTAAATTAATAAAATTATTAATTTAAAACATAAATCTTATCAAAATTAAGTTAAAATATTAAGAATAATTATCATTCAACGACACCAAAAAGAAAAGGCCAAATCCTAAGCTATTGTCCACAATTAAATAAATTACACACACCACGAACTAAACATTAATTAAGCAATGAGTATGATTTCTTCTTCTTCTTCATCATCATCAAGGACATTAGATTATACTTCACTGTGATTTGCAGCCCAACACATTGCACAAATTTTCAAGATCTTTCATAATTTTTAAAATAAATTAAGTTAAAACAATAAAATTCTTAATTGGAAATATTAGAGACACATATACTTTCCTTAAATTTTTAATTTGGTACCTAGTGTTTTTCCCTTTTAATTAAACCTTAATTTTGCTTTGTTAACACTGTTAACTTTTGTACATGGGCTAATGATGCTAATAGATTAAAGTTAGGGAAATTTAGTCTTAGGTCCCAAATAAGTAAGTTATTTAAGGAATGGTCCCAATTGACAACAAGAGGTAGGGGAGAGCACAAAGCCCGTTACCCGCGAAACCCGCCCGGACCCAGAAGAAAATCCCCAGATTGGGCCCACCTAATGTTGGCTCGTTACGGGCGGGTAAAAAACCCGCCCATATAAATAATAACATGCTAGCTACGGGCATGCCAACGGGCTGCCGTACCCGCCCATATATTTTTTTTAAAAAATAAACAGAAGCCCCAGCCCAAACAAATACCCCAAAATTTGAATCAGTCCAGCCCAAACACTGCCGACACTTGGTGCTTGATGTTGCGTTCCGTTGTGATTCTGAAACTCAGCTCCCTTGCCCTAGATTTGCTCTCATTCGCCGCTACCGTCCTACCGAGCTGAGAGCTCTGTGTCTCTATCTCTATGATCTTCATCTTCATCTTCCTTTTGCAACCGGATATTTGTTGATGAAGAAAGGGGACTGATTGTTCAAAATACAGGCAACTGATTGTGTGGGGATCCAGTTTTGCTGTCTTGGAGAAAGAAGAAAGGGGGAAAATGAAGTTCCCTTACTGTGCGGCGGCTCAAGGGTGTAGCGCCACTACCAGCTCTGCTCGCTTCATAACAGAGTGCACATCCTGCAGCTGAGTTGTTGAAGAACGACAGCCCCACCCTCATCATCTATTCCACATCCGCGCACAAGACAACCCTCTCTGTCTCGTCACTCCCAACCTCCCTTCCTTCCAACACTTTCATCATAGCCAAGACGACGACGATCCCTTCAAGCCCACCGGCTTCATCACTGCATTCTCCACTTGGTCCCTTGAGCCCAGCCCTCTCTTCCTCCAGTCCTGTCTCTCATTCTCTGGCCACTTCGCCGAGCTTGAGAGGGCTCTCGAATCGTCCTCTTCTTCATCCTCCTCTTCGACATCATCGTCTTCAACGTCGTCAACGGTTGTGGTTGATAATTTGAGGGCGTACATGTAGATTATTGATGTCACATCGATTCTTGGATTGGACTATGATATCTCATACCATGATTTTCAATTATTTAGGGATTGTTGTTTGGCTACTTGTTTGAGAAATCGGAGCATTGAAGCTCTCGCCACTGCTGCTCTTGTTCAGGAAATTAGAGAGGCTTAGGATCCCAGAACCCTTCAGGTGAGTTTCTAATTTGTGCTCTCATATATCTATATTTCCCCTTCTCTCTCATTTCGACTTTGGCAAAAATCATTAGCATCTTTTACATTTTTAATTTTAAGGTTTTGTTATTCTTCCCCAAGCGTGAAATCCATTCTCTGTTCGGATTTTGCATTAGTGAGATTTACACGCAATTGCAATCTCTGTTTGGATTTGATGACAATGCCGCGATTGAATGACATAGGGTTTGTTTCATCTGATTTATCTCTTTTAATGGGTTGCCCATACCTGTTCGAAACCCCCGGTTTATTGGTAGCCCATTTAACAGAGTTTAAACGGGTTCATGCACGGGCTACCTGTACCCGTACCTGTGAAACGTTTAACGGGCGGGTAACGGGCTAGGGCACAGGCTACCCAACCTGCCCGTTGCTCTCCCCTAACATGAGGTCCTTGTATTGACAACATTATACGCTGTGTTGATAACACCTCATGTTATCAATGAGACCGCTCATTAAATATTTTTATCTATGGGACCATTCCTTAAATAATTTGCTTATATGATACCTAAGACAAAATTTCCCTTAAAGTTATTGAGGTTAATTGTATTCAAAAAATAAAATTAAGGAGTTTAATTAAGAGAAAAATACATACAGGTACTAAAATCAAAATTGAGAAAAAGTAAAGGTACATATAGTATGGTTTTCCCTTCTTAATTTAAGCCTACCACCTTCAAGGCTGATTCTTTTAGGCTCAACTCTTAATGTAGGCTTTATATCATGAACCTGACCTTCAACTTAAACAGGTTTAGACTGTTTTTCGGGTTCTATTTACTGCATCATTAATAAAAACATAAACCTATGTTTTGCACTACTGCTGTTCTTTATAGGTGGTGCTTTAATGCCTTCGATATTAAGCAAGTGAAATTCATGAGTGTTTGTTGTTGGTGGCCACCTAAAATATTGTGGTTGTTTACTTTTGACTTCACAAATAAAATATAGGGAAGAAAGGTATGATTTTGAAATTATATTGAAAACTTAATGAATTGAAGATGAAGGAAACAAAAACTTGTAGTATATGACACGGAATTTAAAATATAATTTATGCTAGCCATTATTAATAAATAGTATTATTTTAAAAATTTTATGCCTGTTAATTGATACATAAATTATATTGAACATAATGATGTTGGCAAATATTAAGGATTTGAATTGAGACTATATCTACTCATCATCTAGGGGAAACCTTTGGATTTGCCTGAAAAATTAATTTTTTTAATAAAAGGGATAATAAATATGCTTCCAATTTTATTATATAAGGTTCAAACATATATTAAATCATTTACGATAAGTATTGATAAATAAATTAAAGTATTATAAGAGTGTTTGTGTAAATTTGAATGAGTCAGCACTAACAAATAAAACTAAATTTCAAAGGCTTATTGAACAATTCTACTTAATTTATTGATGAAAGTTGACCACTTGACTTGAAGACTAGTAATTTTTTTATATATAAGTAGTAAATGTAATGTTTTTAAAATTAATTTATAAATTGGGTTCTTCAAGATCATTCTCCCCAAAATTCTGAATGTTCTAACTTCCATGCACCACAAAAGCATCTTAGGGAGTTTATTGCGCCAAAAACAAAACCTCTTGTTGAGGTTATAATTTGTGTGCCTAAAAAGCATTTCATTTTATCATATTTTAATTTATTTTAAAAATTAATCTACAAGTTTTAATAGTTTTTAATATATTTTTGATGTGTTTTTAAGCAGCTCCTTCTAATTTTTTTATTAATTGCATGAAATTCTATGGACCTAATTAAAATCAGGTAAAACTATAATGATTTAATAAAAATAAAAAATTATTAAGGAATAATTAAAAGAAGAGAAAACCATGAGGGCCTAATTAAAAAAATAAAGGGACTTGAGATTCAAAATTCAAGTAAAACTACATGGACCTTTAAATAAATTTTTTCCTGATTTCTGTATAGAATGATATAAATTATAAAATGCTTAGACATATTGCTTCTCCTTTTTGTCCTTTTTTGGACCGCAATCTTTTCCCCCCAAAATCGAAGTTAATTTTTAAAAAAATTAAAGAAACTTCATTTCCATTTAAATAATCTAAAACCAAATTTTCCTTTAAAAATCGTAAATAGAGAGAACATAAATGGAATGATATACCAAATTCTAATAATTACGTACTGCTCATTTTAAGTATGTAACATTGATAATTGATTTAATGATAAAAATGTAATTAATAGTTTTATATCTAGTGAATGGGTATATATGAGTCTTATTGTTAACATAAAGACTTTGTTATTGAGTGATTTTGTAGGCTGAATTTATTATTGGGTTTTTTTGTTGAAACGTTTAAAAAAGTTAAATAATATTTTTTCGCAGAATGAAATAATCTTTTTTACATATTTATCTCAATTTACGTAAAATTATTTTTTTATTGTGTTCCCAAACAGCACATTGCGAGATTTACAGATATGGGCTTCGTTTGGAAACCCGTTGAGAAAACGAACACAGATTCCTAGGTACTTTATGTGAGAGGAATTTTGTCTCGGCTTACGTGAGAATGGGTTTTGGGGGTCAAAACGGGGTTCCTAACGGAAACCCAAACGAAGCCATGTTTGGGTTCAATATACCACTTACCTACACATTTTGCAATTATTATTTTTTTTTAAAAAAAGTAGACAATTTCAAACTACATTCTCTAGTTAGGATTAGGTATCGGTCTTACTTTGTATCCTACCATATAATTTGACTTTTTGATCTGAAGCGAAGCAGAGTGGGCCAAAATCGAAAACTTTGTGGTCAACCATGGCTTAGAACTGTATTTTCAGTCTTTTTTTTTTTTTTGTGGTAACAGATCATGTATAATAAAATGTCATTTTTCTTGTACAAGAAAAGAACTATTTTATTGAAGTATTATATATTAGATAATTTGTATAAAAAATGCATTATATTATATTTTTATGTAATATGTCGAGAACTTGAAGTTGTGTAAATGTGAAAAAAACATGATAGATGACGACTTCTAATTAAGCCTAATTAAAGTTGGCTCAATAAATAAAAGTGGGACTCATATTTCACAGTAGCAAGGTTTGAAATTATGGGGATTATTTATAAAAAATCTGTAAATTTTTTTATATTTATTTGTGTCCTAAGAGTTTCTCATATTCTGATAAATGAAATTTGAATCCAGCTCACATAATTTTTTTTTATTAAAAAAATGCACCAAAATAACATTCAACAGAAAGTTGGATTTTCATTGCATTTCTAAAGCGGAAAAGGAAAAAAAGTGATTAATTTTATTTTGAGCAAAAACAAAGCTACATGAATTAATAACAAATATATATATAGGCCAAAAGTGTAATTGTAGTAATTTAACTTTACACAAATGTCAATGATATCCCTTAATAATTTAAAGTGTTTTTCAATTATTTAATCCTAATACCATCAACTTTATTAATACAAAATGCTGATGCTACTCTTTTTTTTTTAAAAGAAAATGGCGATACTGCAATTTTAAATGTGGACAAATTAACCACAAAGAATTATTAAATGGTGATCTTTTGATTAAACCATTTTTTTTCAAAAATTAAACTTAATCTTTTATTATAGAATTGCATTATTAGTCCTTAAATTTTGATCGAATTTTAGTTTTGATCCTTATAATTTCATATCGTTAGCTCTAATCCCTATAGTTTTATAAAGATTGGTCTGAACTTGACTTTTAACGATTGGTCCCTATACATGTAACCTTATTTGGATTTGATCTCTATACTAAGAATGGATCGGGTTAAATCATTATTAAACTATAATAATCAAAACCAATAATCTAAAATCTCAATGGTCAAAACCAAAATTCAATTAAATTGTAAGGATCAATAATAATACTAACCATAATAAAATTAAGAGAACAAAATAAATAAAACTTTCATGGAATATTAGAAGTGCAAAAGTGGACTTTGCTTGTAGGTGTGTGTGAATGTAGACGGAAATAAAGAATGAAGAAGGGATTGATATGTAAATGCCTTGCTTTTTCCTCCTTCTTTTGGTCTTCCTTTTGTATATAAAAAAAAAAAAACACACACACACACACAATTAAGGGCTTGTTTGGAAACTATTTTCAGAATCTAGGGTTGTTACAAAACCTATGCTTTGTCCAAGCACAATAAATTTTCAGAAAAGGTATTTTGGTTACAAACCTCAGTTTGAAACCTATGTTTTCTCTATTTTACTATTTCCACCTTTTATTCTTTCTCTTTTCCTCTCTTTCCTACTTTTCTTCTTTCTCTTTCATACTTTTTTTATTCTTTCTCTTTCCTTTTCATACTTTTTTCTTTTTCTCTTTTATCTTTCCTACTTTTTTTTATTCTCTTTCATCTTTCCTACTTTTCACTATTTCCTTTTCATCTTTCTTACCCACTTTTTGCTTTGGAATCTGTAAAAGCTAATGGGTGTGTTTAGGAATTCCGTTGGGAGAAAGGAATTTATAGATTCCGAGATACTCTGCGGATTTTAAGATGATTTTACGAATTTTAAAATGGTTTTTATAGATTTCGAGATGGTTTTATCTCAGCTTGCGTGTACCGTTGGGAAAACGATGTTCCCAAACAAACACAATAACTTTCCAAACATGAATCATATTTCAAAATCTAGGTTTTGTCTTGAAATCTGTAAAAGTTATTTTCAAAATAGCTTCCAAACAAGCCCTAATTGAATCAAAGTAAACGATATATATATATATATATATAGCTTTTGGTTTGGCTTGAAAAAAGCTACATATATGTGTAAATATATCAACTTGCGGGCCAATCGCCTTTGACCTCACGTTCCATATTTGAATATTTGACCAATTCCAACGAATCAAAGTCAACGATCGATGAGGCCATCACACAAAAACCCAGCAACATTCAGAGATATTATCAATCGATCATCTTTTTCCATTTTCCATTTTATACTTTCTGTCAGAGGCTTCCTCTAACTAATTAATCTCGTGTATGCTGTCGCCGCCGCCGCCACTGGCCGGAACAACAAGCCACGTCACTCCCCTCCTCTTTCACCGGAGGACGCAGCCTACGGCCGCAGCTGTTGTTACAGTTCAAAGCAAGCAGCTTCCATTTCATTCACTTCGTGTACGGGTTAGCCTTTGTTCGTTTTTTTTATCATTAATTATTGATGAATTTATTAATTCAAATTTCGATATTTCATATTGGTATTGGTTATGTTCGTTGATATTGTGAAGACACTGGGAAACACAAATCTGGGTCTGAGATTGGATTGTGCTTTGCTTCAGTTTCTGGTTCTGGTTGTCATTCAATCATCAAACACTGCCGGAAAACATAATTGTGAGAATAAAAAATATTTAAATTCTGTTTTTTGTGGGTATGAAAGAATGCTAACAGCCATATTACATAATATAATTACCCAATTGGGGAATTAATTTCCCTTGCATTTCTTGATCCAATTTTCAATGATGACTGATTGATCCAACTCTCTTTTGGTATATATCATAACCTCCATTTGGAGATGGTGCTGGGTTTTTTGTTTTTGGTTTTAAAATGCAATTTTGAGAACAAAATGTGTTCGGTTAAAATGGGGTTGAGTTGGTTTTTAACACTATTTCAAAACAGATTTTATCCAAATTTAAAAACTATAAAAATGCTTTAAGATTTTGATTTTATTTTGAAATAGTATTACGCTTCTCTCTCTCCTGCTCTTCAACATCTTTCTCTCTCGATTGTTGCTCTTTCTTCTGCCCTAATATTTAGATTCTGTTTTGCATTTCTAAGGTATCCCCAAATATCTATGGGCTATAAACTAATCTTCAAAACTTAGTCTAAAGATTTTCTGTCTCTATCAATAAATGCACTTCTCCTATGTGAACTTGTGTTTTTTTTCTTACCGGGTGAGGATTAAAAGTTTATTGGTGAAATATATAAATTTTATGATCTCAAAGAATTTATTTTTTTTAATTATTTTTATTTTTTGCAAGATTTTTTTATGATTCAATTTACACTTTTTTAATTTTGTCAAAACAGAATTTCTTGGCGTGTTCCTTTCGCCATGTTTAGATAGTTTTATCACACTTTGATAGGTCATGAATATTTCAGGGAAAAAATTTTATGGAGAAAAAGGATTGTGAGACTAAATTTGACTACATTACGTTTGTTTGGAAACTTCGTTTCTCCAACGGTACACATAAACCAAGATAAAATCATCTCAAAATCCGTAAAACTATCTTAAAATTTACAAAACTATTTAAAAGTCCGTAAACTTCTTTCTCCCAATAGAACTCCCAAACACACACATTGATTCTGGGAGAATTTTTTTATTTTGTCGTGAAAAGTTAAATGGTTTCTTTGAAGTTTATGTATTTGTCTGTTCAAAACAAACAATTAGACGTTATAGAGAGCTGCAAACATAAACAACAAGATTCCAAATCCAAATTAAACCCAGCTTTGTACCTTCCAATTTCTTTACAATTTTAAGAAATTCAAAAAATAAAATATTTGCAGAATCTGGCCTACATGTGTGGGTACAAAATCAGATGGAATTTTTTTTATCAAGGTCTGGCCCAAAGAATAGTCAAGTTTGATCCCTAAGGTCCAGTTCATAATTATTTTGGGCCTTAAAGCCCATTTCCCAATGAAATCTCATCTGCATTACCTTTTGGGTCATTGCTTTTTTCTATATACTAGGAAAACTAAATATATTACTTAAAATTATTTAATGACTCACAATATTTTAAACATAATTACTTTCAATACAAGAATACATGTATAAAGTATCTATGAATGTCTTAAATAAAATTGCTTCCAAGACTCCGTATGTATGTAACCAGCCTTAAAATAATATTTTCGTAATTGGATCTATTACATTATTATATAAGATTATAAGAGATTTGTCCATTTTTAGGAGTGATACAGGCGTATACATACTATGGAGGTATCGGTGGTAAACGTGCTTGTTAATGGCATATCATCGTTTTCAAACTCAGAATTTTCCAGAAACTTGAGCTCATCAGAACCAATCTTCAAGTATTACCAAGAGGCGGAGGAGATACTTGAGCCGTTGAAGCCAATACTTGAGGCCATCACTGATAGTGATTTAGCTTCTCATGAAGTGCTACTCAAGATATTTGAAGAGCTGAACCAGGCTGTGCAGCAACTTCGGGAGCTTTTTGAGAGTTGGCAACTATTGTGTAGCAAAATTTATATTGTAAAGTCTCTCTCTCTCTCTCTCTCTCTCTCTCTCTGCTGGTAGTAGTGGTTTGTCATTCACAGGCTTGGGGCATTTCAGTCTGGTTATCTTTTTTTCTAAAAAAATAAAAAATAAAAAATAAGTTAGTATATAATGATCTGCCAAATACAAGTCGAAGTTCTTATATAGTCGTTATAGTACAGTACATTCCTTTATGTCTTCTGGTAGCGGTGGTTTGTCATTCGCGGGCGAGGGGCATTTCAGTCTGTTTATCTTATTTTCTTTTAAAATTAAAAGTAAACAATAAGCTGGTTTGATGATCTGCCAAATACAATTCAAAGTTAATACATAGTCATTATATATACTACATTACATATATTCCTTTACATAGTTCTATCTGCAAGTAACCAAATGGACCCCTTAGACTAAGATTAAAATATCTTGATAAAGAAAGATGGTATGGTAATTTTGGTTGTGCTGCTATAGAACATATGTAAAGGATCTTCTTCACATTGAATACTAACGAATTAAGTTTTTTTTCTTTTTTTCTGAAGTTCCTGGTGGATTCTCACCACTGTTTTTGGTTACTTGATCTGTAGGTCCTGCAAGTTGAATCCTTGATATCTAATATTCAGATTTTAGCACTCAACATTTTCATGCAACTGAAGGCTTCCCATCAACGTCTCCCTAATGAATTAAGTCTTTCACACATAGAGGTAAACATATGCAATTAACCATTCACCTCAAAGATCGTGGTTCTTATCATTTTGATTCACATGATTTTAAGATCCAGTTCAAAATATACGAGTTAGATAAGGGGTTTACTTTGACGCGAAGCATAGGACTACAATTACTTTGTTTTCATATTTACAATTATTTCTTCAAAGTATCTCTATTGATTGCATATATCAAGGGAACTTCCATTGAGAGTAGTTCAAATGTACATTATTGAATGAGGTATTTTAAGAAAACTCACATATATTTGTTACATATAACTAACATAACTTTATTAATAACTGTAAGTTAGTTATTTAACTTTTCTATTAAGGATCAGAAGGTAGTAAAAAATATTCAAGAATGATCTCTAAAATCATCATGATTTATTACAGCATTGTATTGAGAAAACAAATAATTTGGGACATGAAGGTACATCATCATCTATCATCAAGGAAGCTATAATGGAACAAGTGGAAGGCTTAGGACCTAGTTCGGAGGTACTACAAAAACTTGCCGAGAACTTGGGCCTCAGCTCTAATCAAGAGCTTCTAATTGAAGCTGTGACACTCGAGAAGTTGAAGGAAAATGCAGAACAGATTGAAAATACTACAGAAGCTGAATATCTAAACCAGATAATTACTCTTGTAACTATTATGCATGAGAGACTTCTAATGCTCAAGGAAGCTCAGATCTGTAGCCCAGTTCCAGTTCCTCCCGATTTCTGCTGTCCTCTATCTTTGGAATTGATGAGAGATCCTGTAATTGTGTCATCAGGACAAACTTACGAGCGTGCTTTCATTAAGAACTGGATCGATCTCGGGCTTGCCGTTTGTCC
This sequence comes from Vachellia pachyceras, assembly GCA_025593235.1. NCBI lineage: Eukaryota > Viridiplantae > Streptophyta > Magnoliopsida > Fabales > Fabaceae > Vachellia > Vachellia pachyceras. Next base: position 6,919 of record JANTPZ010004795.1, on the reverse strand, counting down.
AAAGACGCGTCAATCTTTGGCTCATGCCAACCTGATACCAAACTATACTGTGAAGGCATTGATTGCAAATTGGTGTGAACTGAACAATGTCATGCTAGTTGATCCTATAGAAGGTTCTTCAAGTGACATGACTTGTAGGCAAAGTTTGGATATTTTAAGAATCTCACAAACAAATTCAGATAACATGTCTTCTAGCTCAGATGAAATGAGGGTGATAGATTTAGATGGCCAAGATTCTATGTCATCAACATCTAGAAGAGACTCTTCCAATTCCTTCAGCTTAGAACAGCCTCAAACTCATAGCAAAGATGCTCCTATGTCAGATATAGCTACTTCTTCTTCTGCCTTAGAAGCTCAGTGTCCTCCATCATTATTAGAGGCAAGGTCTCAAATCTTAAGTATTTGGCAGCAACCTTCAAAGAATTTAAGTTTATCAGCGTCTTCACATGTTAATGTTGAAACTAGAACTAGTACACCTTCTGGGATTGAGACCCAGGTTCAGACTTTGGCTAAAGACTTGAAGAGCTCTTCAATTGATACACAGAGAGAAGCAACAGCAGAACTTCGCCTTCTTTCTAAGCACAATACGGAGAATAGAATCGTGATTGCAAATTGTGGAGTCATTAGTTTATTAGTGGACCTACTCAAGTCAAGTGATACAAAGATCCAAGAGAACGCTGTTACAGCTCTTCTAAACTTATCAATCAATGATAATAACAAAATTGAAATTGCAAATTCTGGTGCCATTGATTCTCTAATTTACGTTCTTCAAATAGGAAGTCCTGAAGCTAAGGAGAATTCGGCAGCCACACTTTATAGCCTATCAATGATGGAAGAAAATAGGATTAGAATAGGGAGGTCAGGGGCAATTGACCCTTTGGTTGATTTACTAGCAAATGGAACTCAAAGAGGGAAAAAAGATGCTTCCACTGCTTTGTTCAACCTGTCGATATTTCACGAAAACAAGGGTCGGATCGTGCAAGCCGGCGCCGTGAAGCACCTCGTGGACTTGATGGACCCGGCGAATGGGATGGTAGACAAGGCGGTGGCCGTTTTGGCGAATCTTGCGTCAATTCCTGAAGGAAGAAATGCAATTGGTCACGAAGGTGGTATTCCACTTCTTGTTAATGTAATTGAGTTGGGTTCTTCAAGAGGGAAGGAAAATGCAGCTGCCACTCTTCTACATATTTGCTCAAATAGCGTTAGGTACTTAAACCTTATGATCCATGAAGGAGCTATCCCACCATTAGTGGCGTTGTCACTATCAGGCACTCCACGGGCCAAAGAAAAAGTACGTCTCTATCTCTGTGGTTTCATATTGAGAAAATCGATGAAAAATGCATGTTTAAAAATTTTATTGCCAAGAAGAATTTGAATCCAGTATTGCTACTTTATGTGTATTAAAACATATTAGATAATTCTTGTTAGTAAAATGTCAAAATAAGGATTTCTCACCGATTTTCCCTTTATATTTTAGCTGCCTTATATATATATATGTATATGTATGTATATGACTGCTTATTGGTGAATCTTTTTTTTCCCTCTTGTTAGGCACAAGCTCTACTCAACCACTGTAGAAGTCAAAGACATGGTAATGTTATAAGAAGTTGATTTGATTTCTCCAACTTCGGAATCATTTTGAGCTTTTTTTGTCAACTCTAATTGAACATTTCAAATGTGTGTGTGCATTTCATGATTCAAATGATGCGTTCTGAAAATGTTCTGTGCTACTTCAGTTAGTGGACGAAACATCTTCATGGAGGGTTTGATTGGATCCTCTAAAGAAAATCTTATGTGAAGAAAAATTATAAATGCAAGTTAATGGAAAAAAGTTAGTATCTATGTATCTACGTGTGTGTATCAGTTTTATAGAATTTGGGAGCAGCTGTCTTGCTTGTGTTAAAATCATGGTATGCAAAATTGGATCAAAACAATCGGGTGAAGCTGAAAACCGGTGAACAGGTCACAAGTCCTTTTTGTTAATGCTCAAAATGGTAAAAACTTTTACTAGTACAATCATCCTAAACCGGTGTAAACCTGCTATGACTTAGGTAAACCACTGGTTTGGACTATTTACCTAGGCTACAGGTTGTTTTGACTAAACAGTGCAAAACAACATTATTTTACTCATTTTTTTTTAAAAAAAATGTAAACTTCAAATTGAAAAGGCATGTACCCTCTTCTCCAGAAAAAACAATACTAATATCATATTTTAACGCCTAAAAGAATCAATTATTCTAATGCTACTACTGCTTCTTTTGTTTGTCCTCTTGCTTGTCCTCGTTCATCTCCTAATATCTAATCTCTAATGATTTGAAAGAATGTAATGATGATTTTGTATATGATTTTAAGTTATAGTGATTTAGGAATTTTAAGGATATAAATTCTCGATATTGTTTCATTCTGTTGTTGTTACAATCAAACTGTTGATGTGTTTTCTGCTATAATGTTATTAGATATTACTAATATTATTATTGTCATTTTAATTAAATTATATTATTTTAGTATAACCAAACTAATCCTAAGTTGACCTCAGCTTGACCCACTGACTTTTTAACTACTCTCTCAATTGGCTCATTCTGTGGTCCATTTTTTTAGTACCTTTGTTAAAATAATTTCATGCAAGCATGAAGAGTACAGTTTTTCCATTAGATTTACACAAAGCATCCTTTATATACTTCATTAATGGGAACATGTATTGTTACTACGACGACAACAAGCTTTATCTTACGGGGAAAATGTATTAATAGAAAAAAAAAGGAATTAGACCTATTTTTCTAGATATAAAATATGAAATATTAATTTTTCTAAAAACATATGAAAAACTATTAATGAGACAAATTAAAGCACTAAATTACTAATTGATTTCAAAACCATAGAGAATCCCTTAAAATTTTTCAAGCCCCATTAATTGCCATTACAATTATAAAGATCTTTTATGCTTTATAAATGTTTGTAGAGTGAACAAATGGACATCATAAGGAAATTGTCTCTTGATTAGAAGTTTGATTAGGAACCCAAAAGCATATGAATGTCACCCATTTGGATGAGATGCTGATTGAACAAAATCGGGATCTTAAAACAAAAGCTTGTAAGCCAAGACGAAATCCCCTCTTCCTTATTCTTCAAGAACTTAATCCATAATTGATTTTCCAATAGTCGAATGGACTCAACATTATGATAATCCTACTCCACATTTAAGTTGGAGAATATTTTGCCAGAATGGAGACGTGTTTTTTTTTTTTACTATTTGGATGAAAGAGAAAATATGGGAGTAAGAAAATATGGAGCATCAAATAGAGTGTGAGACAACTCAGTCATTACAATTTTTTTTTTGTCAAACACAGGTATCATCTCATTGGAGAAAATTCTGTTTAGGTGCACTAGTAGATATTAAATGTAGGCACATCTTACTAATGAAGATTTAAATATTAATTTGTTACGTTGTGAGAGATTAGGTCTTTCAGCTAAACTCAATCCAACTGACTAGTTCAATCATTGTAATTTATTTTTTATTTAATTATTTTCATGGGAAAGGTTTTGGTTTTTCCGTTGCATGCATCTTTATTTTAGTGCTTCAGCATAAACAACTCCTAATAGAGGATGAATAATTTATTTTTTTATTAAAATTTTCTTATCATTTATTAGTATTTTTAAATAATGTATAATTTATTGACTTCCTTTTATTATATTTAATTTCAAGAAATTATTCACTTTTTATTTTTAACTTAATTAATTCGATTATCCTAATGTTCATATGATTTTTTTTATTGTGATATTTAGTAGGACGATGGTATTCTATCTAACCATGGAAATAAGTTAAACTAGGCTTGGCTTTAGCCAAATAGGTACAAGGCAGCAACAAATATCTATGCCTCGTTTGGTAAGCGGAAGAAATTTTAATGGAATTGGAAGTAGAACTGGAATTGAGTTTTAAATCATATTGGTATGTTGGAAGAAATGAGATATAATTTTTAATTAAAATAAATATTTACAATAAGAAAATACTAAAATTCCCCCTACCACAAAAAAATATCTTCTTCCCAAAAAAAAATCCCCTCTCCCCACAACCAGCAGCACTCTCGATCACCATCCTTAACCACTGCTATCATAGGAAATCAAACAAACCTAATGTAACACCTCCTATTTTCCCCCTATATCCTCTTATTAGATCACTTTTGAACCACTCTTGGGCCTTGGATAACTTAAATTGGGCTTTTTATGTGAACTTGTAATTTTCAAAAATGGAAAACCGCTGTTACTGTTCACTGGCCCATTTTCCAGATTTCTAGCCTAACTTTGAAGATTCATAATTAATTCTAAAAAATTCGAGGAATCTTGATGAGCATATTGAATTGGTCAGAAGTTGCGTCACCATGAGCTACCTTGAGTTGCTTTAGAAGAAAAGGTTGTTGTGGAGAGAGAAGATAATGAGTATGGAAAGGGAGAGAATAAGAATGAGTCCATGAGTCCCACCCCTATATCACAATACATGGATATATAACCCGTGAACTCCTTTATGAAAGAAAAGAATGTTTGGGATGCCACTTGATCGATAGACCAATCGCATCAGCATCCAAGTGCAAAGATTAGAGCACATCTCAAAATAAGCTATATATTCTCCTCCTCTTTACTCTCTCTCTCTCTTTAAACGTTCCCTCCATGATGCCATCTGTAATATCCGCATTTCTGTAGTTTGAACTAAAGGCTAGACCAGTAAATCATGTGATAATATAAGACCCATAAATAAGGAAAAACATAGAGGAAAATGCTTAAAGGAAAAAATATCATCATTGACTAAGTCCCTAGTCTTGAGAAGTCTAAGTGAAAATGACTAAGGGTAAAATAGTCATTTGGCCTATATGGTAAGGGCAAAATGGTCATTTTAATTAAAAAGGCCTAGGGCACAAAATGTCATCAAATAATAAGGACATTTTGGTAATTTGGTCAAAAGTCAACCCAAAAGTCAAAGTTGACCAAAAATGTCAAAAGTCAACCAAGGGTAAGTTGGAATTAAGAAAGATTAGAAAAGGTGATGGCATTTTGGTGATTATGTTAAAAGTAGAAAATGTAGTGACATTTTGGTAATTATGAGAAAAATAAGATAAGTAATGGCATTTTTGTAATTAAGAGATGTTGGAGTTAATAACGACTGAGAAATAATTATTTGAGATAGTATAAGTCCTTAAATGTTGGAAACCTGAACTAAGAAAAGTTTAGTTGGGATATAAAGTAATTAATAAAATTATTACCTGGTATCTGGTGCGAGCATTTTCGTTGGACGGAGAACAACAGTGCCTGAAAAAGTATTTTCTTAGAAATTTAATTACAGAAAATCCGGGAAGAATTTTGAGGAACGGAAAAGAGCTTGAGAATCAGGGAAAAATATAGAATTTTTCCATGTCCTTAAGTCAAATTGGTCGCCGGAAGCCCGTTTTACGGTGTTGCACGCAAATCGAGGAATCCTGACGAGTTACGAGGGAAACCGGAGATGCTAGGGACTAGGACATGATGCCACCTAGGCAAAGAGGCCTATGGAATGGCATCACATGAAAGATAAAGTCTCCCGAAAGGTAAAAAGGTAGTTACCCGCGTAAAGGGTACTTTATGGAAATACGTGCCACCGGATTATGTAACTGGACTGGGCAAAGGCCCAACTAACAAAATCTGACACCTAGGGGTCTGAAAAGTTACTTTTTCAGCTAGGAGGAGACAAAGTGATGTGGCTCAATGTGGATCAAGTATTTTGGACTCTAAGTTGTAATTTCCATCACACAAATTGCAAGAGACCAAATTAAATTAACAAATCTTCTCTCTCCCCCTCACAATTTCATCCCTCCCTCTCTCTCTTGCAATCTGAAATTTGCTCTCCCTTCTCTCTAGAAAACACTCCCTACCCAAGCAAGAAAAGAAGATCCAAGCTTCCATAACACAAGGTAAAGTGTTATTGCAACTAAATCTCCCTCTTTCCTTGAGTTTACCACTACTACTACTACCTTCTCTTGAGTTGTTCCTTGAATGAGCCTCCCTTTTTGAGGATAAAGGCTAGGCCTTCAAGAGTTGAAAATGGAAAAGAGAAGGTTTTAAAAGTAGTAAATAGTTGCAAGCTCTTCCTTGAGGGGTAAAAGATAGATTGTTGGTTGTTGTTGGTTAGTTTGTGTTGTTGTAAAATTTTGGAAAGCTCAACTTTATGGGGAGGTGCTGCCCAAATTTCTTTTGGTCTAAGGGAAGGTGTGTTTGAGTAAATCAAAGTTAAGAAAAGGGGTTTTGGAAGCAAGGAAACACATGGTTTCATGAGCAAAGTTGAAAAACCCTTCCTTTCCTTATTTTTGCTATTTTCGTCCAAGCTAAAGAAAAAATAGAAAGGATGTGTTTTTGAGCATTTTGATGGTTCCATTGGCTTCAAAATGATGTTTTGTGTAGGGTAAAGCTAAGAGATGGATTTTAGAAGCTTAAAGGGTCATAAAAATTAAGTCTTAAACTTGTAGGACACTTAGAAAACCAAAAAGGGGGTTTTATGTGTTTTACAAGTTTTGTTGCATTTTGATGATGACATGTTTATGTGGATGTTATGCCATGATTTTTAGGGGTTTAAGAGTTCCCAAGAGCATCTTGAAAAAGAACCAAGAACACTTTGAAAGTTGGATTAAAGGAAAGCTAGGATCTTGAGGTAGCAAAACTACTAATCTCCTTTTATGTTTAAGAAAATGATTTGTGAATGTTACATGAACTTTTATAATGAACAAAGTGCATGATTTGTGTATGAAATGTGACTTTCGTGCTATGGCCATATGCATATTCAAGTGAAGTTTATGTGTCACATGTTTAGATGTTCATACACATGCCATAAAGTTATGTATGCACATTCACAATGTTTTGATTATGTGGTTTTGCTATTGGGATTCCCAAATCTCATTCC
>JANTPZ010004794.1:0-17335 GCA_025593235.1 Vachellia pachyceras | reverse complement strand
AATGAAGGAAACTTCTAGAATTGAACATGTCAAGAAGCATGAGGATGAAGGTAAATGAACAATCTCATCGTGCTCCCTTCAATCTTTGATGGATCGGGCGAACAAAATTCTAGCCGAGTCACGTACTGTGTAATTGTGAAGGCGTTAATTACCTAGCTAGGCCTCCAAAAAGCCGGTCATTCTGAGAATTGAATTCCGGACACGGCTCAAATCCCGACCCTTGAGGGTCCGGCCATTCCCTGTGCACACCGAGAAGGCCATTTTCCCGGCGATCCTCCGCCCGACGATCACGTGCGGCGGGACCATCCCTTCGTCCTCCCATTCCTCCTGCAGCTGCTCTTCCCCGTCCATACTCCGGAGTATGCCGTCCGGAATGTTCACCGGCAGAGAATTCGCGACGATCCTGTTGGAATTCTTCCGAATCTTGCTCGACTTACTTCGCGACGAGCCCATCCACTGCTGCTGATGTGGAGACTGAACGATGACTTCTCTGTAGTTATCGAAGAAGCAAGAATCGTCATTGTCGTCGGAGTCATGTCGGTGGTGGTGATCGGAGAAGATGACGTCGGACTCTTGGAATTCGTCGGCCATAGTATATACAGTAGAGAGAGAAAAGTGAAGGATGTGATGAAACAGTGAAGAAGTGAAGGGGTTAGGGGGTTTGGTATTTATACAGATGGAATGAGGAAGAAGGTGTGAGTAGATGTTTGATTGGGTTTTGCGTGTTGGCTTCACCTCAAAGGCGTTAAGTGCGGTCCCCCCCCCCCTCTCTCCTTTGTGTGTGAGACTTAACTTTCACTTTGTGTTTCTGTCCCAATGGAAAAAAATAAAAATAAAGGTAATAGTGATAACGGTAATTAAAAAAAAACTTATTTTGTGTGAGTCTGCTGCCTAAAACAGCTTCCGTTACTTTTAAATATTAATAAAATCACTATCAGATTCCAACTTTAACTGGTACGATTGTTATTGATGGCTGGTGAGGTTGTTAATAACAACTAGACCAGCTACTGCTGGGATCTGATAGAAATTTTATCAATCTTTAAGACATTTTATTCATTAATTCCTCTATTTAGAATCCGATGGTAAATTAACCGAAATTGATCCCCGTTAAGAATTGATGCATAGCTCATATAATTGTAAGTTTGATCTCTCTTCTTATGTAAAGAGGATTTTGTTGGTCGGTGATCTTTTGAGTACCCTTATCTTTCAATGTGTCCGTTTAGAAACACGGTAGAGAAGTACTTTTACGCAAGCCGAGGTAAATATGTGGAGGAAATTATCTCGTTTTACAGAAAAACACAGTTGAATGTGTCTACGAGGAGTAAATAAATTTTTCCAAACAAACATAATAATCAGTCATGCAAATTTATTAGCTAACCCAAAAACAATGGCTTTTCCATGGAACCAGAAATACTGATCGGCAGAATGCATGAGTACCCCGTATAGATATGAAGATTTACTGCAATTACATATGCAGGTTGATGAGTGCAGCTAGCTAGCTAGAGGGAACGACTCTTTGCATCTGCATACAGAGCCTCATACGTTGATGTTCATATCACCTTAATTAATAATTCTTTAAGGATACGATTGGCTAAAGTAGTTGGTAACTAACTAAGCCCTGTTCCCTACAATGTTCGACTCCGGTTTGTGTCAGAAACAATAATGTTCCTCCGTTGCTTCAGGCTTTAAACTTTGACATTTAGAGATATATATATTTAGAAGCAATTAATCAATTTCATAACCAATCAATATTAATTCTGCTATACACAGTCAGAATTTTGTAGCACCACGCACTGTCTATATATATATATATTAATTAATGTGTTGGGATCCACAATATGGTAAGGAATTTCATGAACAGGCGCAAGATATACATACCATGAGTTTAATTTTGGAAATTTATTATCATGTAACTCAATTAACTAAATTAGCTACTGCCGAGAATTGACGGTGATTTTGCCAAAACCTTTCAATTAACGAAGGCAAATGCTGCTAAGACCGTCACTCTCCCTAATCCTTATCCGTAGTTTGGCTCGAAGCTCGAAAAACGACAAACCAATAGTGATTGGGCACGTGGAGCGGTGACGTGAACTGTAGCGAGGGAGGGAATCTCGTGCGGACTGCTTCCCCCACCCTACTTTGGTGCCACGTTCCCGCCGTTGTTTTCGTGCAAGCCTCTCTCTCTCTCTCACACTCGTGATCGTTTCTTAACTTGTTTGGGTTGTTTCGTTTGCTTAATTCAGTTACCTATGATTACTCAAACTCGTTGCTTGTAACAATTTTCTTAAAACCCAGTGTGGTATCTATGTTTCTCGTCAATCATGCATGTGCATGTTCCTTAATCTTTACGTCATGATAGTTTCCTCTGCCACAATTAACTCGTATCGTACAAACACAGCGCAGCGGTACTTAATTAGTTCTTCCTGGTTGCGTGATCTTAACTTATGAATTAACTTGGGTTTATGTTATCCGACGAAGATAAAAAAAATATGGATTCCATTTTTTTTTGCCTAGAAAAAAAGAGTAGGAATTACGTGTGGGGTTGAAAGAGCTGCAGGGGGGGTTTTTTTGGTGACAATGACATGACCTAATTCTATTAATAACACTACGTATATGCATGCATGGGGAAGGCCTCATGTGTATATGGTCTTAGATTGTACCATAGTTTTAATTATTTGTGTCCCTTCCTAATTAGTAATTACCTGATTCTATTCATGAAAAACGATATTTAACTTATCTCTTTCTTTACGTCCCTCTCTCTCTCTCTCAACCATTCATTCCTACAGAGAGTTCAATCCAGTGTGTTCATGATTTCCAGATTCCCTAATCCCTAGCTAACCCTTTCCTACATATTACGTACCATATCCTCTATCTATATCCTCTTCCTCGGAACTCATACTGCACCCCTTATATCAATCTAAGACATCATTGTTGCACCATATGTATACAGTATATATGCTTCCAAATGACCGAAAACACTGTAGGTCTATTTGGAATGATATTATAAGTAATGCATATGAAATTTATCAACTTTTATCTATTTAACATAAATCGAAGTACAACTTCCTTCACATACTTATTTTGTAAATTGTATTAGAAAAGTAACTTCTCCTATCAATTCAAATTTTGAAACATATACTATCTTGTAATGTTTTACATAAATTGAGGCATATTGTATTTATAGACATCGCAATCCAACATTAATCCAAACCCAACCTGGCTCCCCAGAACCACACAAAATTGCAAAATACTACATCTGTTCATGAATGTAAGATATACTCTGCAGTGCAATATATTTTGTTTTTGAAGCATACATCGTAGAGTATATAGAGATGTGGAGAAGTTTATGCTACTTCATCAGATGAAAGCAAGCAGAGGTTGGATTTCTAGGCTGCTGGCGCATTAAAGTGCATAAGCGAGTAATTGTAATAAATATTTGAATTGTTTTTTTATCCCCGGTAAAACCTGTAAGATACTACATCCATTTCTTAGTCTAAGAATTAGTTGACTTTTTGGGGTGATAAAAAATCTAAATAAATACTTCAATTATAACATACATTTTAAAATATTTATGTTTATCATTATATTATTGTTATAATTTAGGATTTAAATTTGATTGTTTCCTTAGTTTGTTTCCTATAATATTGCCTAGGATTATGAGAATAGTTCTGCATTAATGTCTGATTATGCATGCTATCATTGATTTGGCTCTCTTAATTGAGCCTTTCAGATGCTATATATTGTACCTCTTTTCTTCTCAATAATATACAACAATGAGAGCATTCTCTTAAACTATTATATATAAGTTAGGTAAAATATTTTTGAAAAAAGTGATAGAAAGACTATCTAGTTAGTTTGCCTTTTTAATCCCTGTAACAAAAGTCAATTAACTCTTGTATCAAGGAATCGAGGTATCAAGCTCCACTCAAATTATTAGGACCATGCTCCTCTGAAAATGGTCCGCTCGACAGAATCCTATGACCCAATTTTCACAGTTCCCAGATGCAGCGCACAGCTAATCATCTGTAAAACATGAGATACGCAGTTAATTTTAAATCAAATGTAGAACCAGCTAGGTTGCTATGTATATTTTTCAGGTAGATCCTTCTTCTGCGACCCTGTGCCTGAGCTATAGGTTCAACTCATTTGACTCAAACATTACATGTCTGGTTGTAGTTGTATATATATTGCTGTATATAGTTAATATTTATGTATACTTTGAAACAAAACAAGCACACTGTTCCAGGATTTCAATATTGTTAACAGTCTTTTCATATACCTCGCTAGCTGTATTGTTACTTGAAGATAAACTAATTAAATTAATGTATGCTCTGTGTGGAATCCTCTGGTTCATTGATATGCTCTACTCTTTTTTTTTTTTTTTTCCCTTAGTTGCGTTATCATGTCCAGTTTTGGTTGAACGTTCGTCCCCCACCATTCATGTCCAATGAATGTTGAGAGGTTCTTCAGGCTATATAGTTGATCATGTCGTGACCTCAACTAACATGCGGTTTTAGTCTCGAAGGAATCGCTGAGCCAATTAAGTAGACTAAACACAATTTTGGATCCTACAAAGTAGAAACGTACGCCAGTCTCGAAGGAAATGCAACGGTGCGTTTTGCCTTCGTCTTTCTTGGTTCTGTGAAGTGGCGGCCAGCGTTCATTTCTCCGATATTAACCAAATCTCTTCATACGGTGCTTTCTTTCTTCCCCTTTTTATTTTGCAGATGAAATTAGCCGTGCTCAAACTGAAAATTTCCAAAATACTCTTCTAGGGTTGAAAATGGTGTCTTTTGTTCGTTGGTAAAATGACGAATCACAGTTCCACTTAGATGGAAAGAAAAGTTGAGAGAAAAGAAAATGGAATGAGAGAAAATGTTAACACTCATCCTGTTTGAATGCAATTTTTTAATTCTAATGAGGCAGTTGGATGCAGCTCCTAAATAATAAATGCCGAAGCGATTCTATATAAAGTCAGAAAGAAGTGATTTGACTCAATTGACATCAGTTGGTAGAGCTCCGGTCTTGCAATTGGGTTGTGAATGGGTTAGATGTCTAATTGTCTAAACAGTAATGATAGTATCTTGTACTTGAACCGGTGACTCACTAAGTATCACTATAAATTTACCTGGCTTAGGTAATGAGGATTACGAGTTGAACCCTCCATGAGGGATGAAGTACTTCTCCCTTGAGTAATGTTGTGAAGGAGATGAAAAAAAGAGACTGTATATATATATATATAAATGTTGAAGTTAGCATGGATATATATATGAATTAAATGTTAATTATAAGAATTTATTAACCATTGAAAATTTTTTTGGCTTCTCTGGCAAAAAAAGAGAGGAATATTTTGCTATATGGGGAATATGAATTATTAGGGTTAGCTACATTATGCCTGAGAATAATCGAAATCAATCAATAGAGAAAGCACGTGGCTGAGGCTGCATCATGGATCACAAAATCAGAGTTGATTGAACATCAATGGGTACGGATTATATATTTTTGTTAATTAGACAGCTGATAAAGAAATTAATGGCTGATGGGATCCAAGGAAGGAGATCGTTAGAGTGGGAGACCGCTTTGAGAAAAAAATCAAATATATCCGTTTAGAAACACGGTGGGATAAGTAACTTATTTATGGAGAAGTGAAATTGGAAATGAGTCAGATTGTAAAAGTCATTTGCATTTGGGAAAACAGTAGAAAAAATGACTTATTTGTAAAAGTTTAAGATTTCAACTTGTTAGCAGAGTGAATTTATTCCCACAAATGACTTATTTTCATAAGTCTTCCCAAACACGAAAAAAAGTGAACATCAACTTTTTTTTCACTTTTAGCACTATGCACCGTGCTTCTGGGTGGGGAAAAGCGTTGCGAAACACACTAATTATGGTGTTATCATTTCAAATCAGTAATTAATATATAAGCATATTATTAATAATTATCAATGATTTTACTTTCCAAGTAAAACAAATTAATTGGTTTATCTGAACCCAATAGATTCCTGTGGATAAAAACATGATTGAAGAATAAGAAGATCCACCTAGACAGGTTTCTCCAGAAAAACACGATGTAAAAACTTTTTCTTTGGTTACTGTAAATTCTCAAAAATTCTATAAACCCTCCATGCATGTTTGGGAAACAATTTTTTCCAACAATAAATATAAATCAAGACGAAAGTATCTGGAAATTCATAAAATCATGTTAAAATTCTTAACTTCCTTCTCTTAATGAATTCCCAAACACACGTTCAGTCAACTTTATTTCCTAATTTACTCAGTCTCTATGCCCAGAAATGTCATGCACATGGAGTTATTTTTCAAAGGAGCTCTATGGGGTAATCTGTGAAATATATAATCAAACACTAAATGTAAACACTCTTTTTGCGTGTATGTGTGAATCTCAATTCACACTGTAAATGACTAACCATTTTTTTTCAGACTGAGCACTGTAAATGACTCACATTTTTTTTTTGATACAAAAATTTTAGGCAGGGGGTTGGGCTCACCCACAAGCCAAGGGCAGGGCGAAATCTCCCTTCCTCTTAGGTCATACCAATGTTAGGCAGGGCGAGCCGTCAATTACCCTCAGGCGTTTACCTAAACACCCAAGAGCTAAGATGCCTCTCCAAGCGCCGCGACTGGAGCCACAACAAAGTGACCTTCTCAAGTATCGAATAAATGACTCACATTTGTTGGCAAAAAATTAAAGCCCATAATGACCCGAATCAAGGCCCATCAATGACGAGCCACCCATCAGTTACGCTACTGTGATTCGTAACCGCCAGGTGTCTACCACCAGAAATATGCTCGATCGTCCCACCTTGCCATCGAACTGGCCGGCAACGCAAGATCCACCTCTGAAAATTTGCTCTAATCCCACCTTCAAAGGCTAGCACAAGCCCTAATCCATGTCCAGAACTGTCGGATGGACCCCAAACCTACTCTTCTTTGCCATTCTTCTGCTCGTAGTTGCACCGGCACCATCCCAATCCCTCTCTACTTCCCAGTATCGAAACCTAATATCACTCGCCCACTCGCTCATGACGGGTGTCACCAACCTCCGCGCCTCACGCGGCGATGTCGCCGGCTCTGAGAGAGCTCGAGCCATGGCTGAGAAGCTCGAGAGGGGGCTGGGCTTAGGGTTCTGGAGGATCGCGTGGTCGAGTGGATGGGACTACGTGACGAACTTGGCGTGGGGGGGCGTGTCGTTCACGGAGCTATTCGGCGCCGTTTCCGACATGAACAAATTGCTGAGGGAATTTAGCGAGTTGAGCGAGTTGGAATCGGACGGTGCAAGGGCAGCTTGGATCGGACAGAATTACAAGAATGTAGAGAGAATTTCCAAGGCGCTTTCTGGAAAGCTTCTTATAGCATTCGGCAAATCGGTATGAGCCCGATTCGTTCCTACTCAATTCATTCACTTTATATATATACACACACACACATATATAAATATAATATATACTTTTAATCTAAATATAAATTAGTATATTCTGATGTTATTCTCTAGACAAGTTCCATCTTTTACAAGTTGAATTTATTCGAAAGATGTGAACGTTTAAAAATGTATTTCTCCGAACCACTGGATGATGAGAAAGTGTCGATTTTACATGGACGAAAGAAACATGACCCATGAAATTTTTTTACTTTTGAACAATTGAAAATCTACTTGTGTTATTTATTTTGGTGAATGATTAAATTAATACAATAATTTGTTGCCCACTTTAGTTATATGATATTGAGTTTTCTTTTCTTAAAAAAATATTAGAATTTAATGATATCATACGTGCAATTGACTGTATATATTTTTTATTTTTCCAATATTTGGTTTGGTACATATATATTCCTTAAAATTTGGTCTGTTAGTATAAATGAGCCGCTGTAAGCTTGTGTGAATGGATGACAGGTGATACTGAGGGAGGTGGTGGAGACGGTGGAGGAGGAGGTGGTGGAGGGAGGGATGGTGAGAGATTGCCTTGAAGTGGGAGGCAGTGATTTGAAGGGGTTGATTCAGCTGGTTAAGGATTTTACTCTCTCCTTCTCTGCACTCGCTTCTCATATTGATCTTTAACTATTATTATACCTCTTGCTGCTGCTCTCTGTCATCGTCACTCATCCATTCAATTGTCATTACGCTTATTATTTAAGCTTCTTTGCCTCTTCTCTCTTTTAAAGATGGAACTCCACCACTCTCATGTCTAGAGATGAGGTTTTCATATTTTATAACAATGTATTAAGAAAACAAGGAGAAGAGTAAGTTCTCATTTGATGCCTTATTGAGAGCATTGCGTGCACAATTCATTTCATGCTATGTCTCTTTCTTCTTCTTCTTCTTCTTCTTTCTGCCAATATTTCATGCTACATTTCTTACAAATTAAACATACTTGAAACCCTATGCGATCAAAGTACTCAAGGAACAAGCTCATTGGATTGTTCAATGTCTGAGAGAGTATCTAACAAAATTGCCTCCAATTATTCGATACCTATATTTTAGCAAGAAAAAAAAAAGTATATTTGTCCCATTTCAGCACTTTTTCTTGAATTAAAGAGGTAGATGCTGAAAACTAGAGCTTAGCAGGCTTGAACCTGCATCTTCTATTTAGAATAGGAACCTGTACGCCACCGGGCTACAAGTCTATCGGCAGAAAAAAGTTGTCAACAACTCCACCCATCTCAGCAATTTTAAAATTGGTAAAGGTCATTGAAGTAAAACGCATTTAACACAATTAATTTTTTAATATGTAAATTTAGTAATGCTGTTAATCCTTCATATTTTCATTGAACAGTCAGTTGGCATATTTTACTATATATTTTAAAGGTTTAATGTTTCGTTTTGGGATCATTTAGGTAATCAAAATTATTCGTTTTTTTACTATTTCCTTCATAAAAATTGTTTGAAATAATTTTATATGTCTAATACCAGTCAAAACCTCTCCTTGTTGTTTAACTTTTTTTTTACTCCTATTTGCTTAATTTTTTATTTTATCAAAAAATTTAAATAAAAGGAGTAGTTTTGATTATTATTAGAAAGAAAAAATTATCTAGAACAACTTTCATGGAGAAAGTTAAACAAAAAATAGTAATTTTGACTAATTAAATGATCTAAAAAAGAAGCCACCCTAAAATATACGAGTTGTTTAACGGAGTGAAAGAGGGTTAACAATATTGTTAAATTTGTACCCTTATTAATTAATTATTGCTAAATTTACCCGTTTAAAAAATTAATTGCATCGGGTGCTCCTTCCTTGCTAATTTAACCATTTTAAATATCATATACCATATCATCAATATTACTGGCCATGACATAAAACAGTCTCAAAAAAAGGCCTTCTTGCATGCACAAACATGTCCCTCCCTCTGCTGTTAGGTTTGTTGATCACTTGGCTGCAAGCCCGCAACACTTGTTTCACGGTCTCCTCTATGTTTGGATTAAAATTTATACTACAATCATATTCTTGCCTTTATTGCAACTCTTCTGGCTCTATTTTATAGAGCGAATGCAAGCATTTTTTTTTATTTATAAGTTACATCATCAAAATTTTTATGTGAATGCATAATTTTACCCTTCATTTATTATATATTGACTTAGTTATCATAATATATAACTTATATTGAATAAGTATAAAGTAAGAAATTGTTCAATTTTAATGTATGATTAATATAGTTTAAGATTTTCCTTGACTTGTATAAAAAATGTTGGAAGTGGTTATAAATAAAACAAGATGAGTACTTATAAATTAATTGTTGGAAATGGTAGTAAATGTTGAGTTTCAAAATGACACCATGAACATAAAGTATGGGTAGTTGGGATGATGATACTGAGATAAATGTGTAACTATATTAGAATGAATATAGTTCATAATGATTAAATACGTAGACAAATTGGAATGACATCTATTAAATAGAAGGTTGTGTAAAATCTTTTGAGACGATACGAACATTTTTAGAGAATGCCATTGGAGGCACTAATAAAGAAAATCTTATGAAATTACAAAATTACCTTAGATCCAAAACATTATCAGTTTATTGTAACCAAATATCTATTATTAATTTATAAAATTTATTAAAAATAATATAATATTTATTAAAAACAACAACAACAACAATAATGAATCCGTAATAACAAAAATTTTTATTGACTTACTCAATTTGTTTATGATAAAATTATCTTTACCATCTCTAATAACTATAATAATAAATAGTTATTTTATTAATATTTTTAAATCAATGGCATTAAATTCATTTACTTTAAATTTATTTTATATATTTTGTTGATAAGGGTAATATGATTATTTTATACAATTTTTTGTATATACTTTACCACTATTTAACTCAACCAAATAAAATTTTTCTTATGAAATTATTTTTTATTCCAATACATATTAAATGTTAAAAAGTTTTCATTTCTCTCGACGGTTGTGATCACCGATTGAGATGACAAGTTGAAGAGGAGAAAGCGACGTGTGTGTGGAAATTGGAAAGAGAGGAGACCAAAAGCAACACACTTTTTGCTTTAAATGCATAATAATGCGTACACAAGGCCAGCCATGTGCTTGTTTGGTAAGTTTGTTGGGGGATGAAAATAAATTCTGAGGTAAATATATGAGAGAAATTTTATTTTAGTAAATATAGGAATGTTTTTTGAATATCCAAATGGGCTATCCAAATAAGTCACATGTTACTTGCTCGTACTTGGCCCAATTTATACATTAATTCTCCTACCTACTCATTTATTACCATTTCATTATTTGGCAAACTCTTTGATTCCAAATATCCTCTATATATATATATATAAGTATTTTAGTGGAAAGTAGAAAGTGAATAGTGTGAAATGTGTTGTAGATGAACTTTCACATTCAAAAAAAGAGAAAATTGTTAATAGTGAAAAGTGAAATAATCTTAAATGTGTTGAAGATGAACTTTCATTTAAATGAGACAAAGTGGTTCATTCTAATACAAAATATAACGTTGTATCATCTGGTCTCATTCGAATACGTTGAAGAAGAATTTTCATTTAATTTGAATGAATAATGGAAAGCAGAAGTATGGCCTTATTCAAATTTTTTAAAGATGAAATTTCATTCGAATGAAAAAATGATTCATTCAAATTAATAATACAAAATATAACATGATATAGTTTGACCTCATTCAAATGAAAAAAATGATTCGTTCAAATTAATAGTACATATGTACTATTCATTTCTTCTTCAACTCTCATTTGAATGAATAGAAGATGAAATGAACAATGTTGCATTTGCAACTCATTCCAATAGGTGAATAGTTTTCACCTTCAACTCAGTTTGTCTTATTCAAATGAAAGTTTATCTTTAACACATTTAAGACTATTTCACAGATACAAATAAATAATTTTCTCTTCTTTGAATGAAAGTTTATCTTTAATGCCAGAGTTGTGTTTTCTCCATTCAACAGGCGAAATACTAGAAACACATTAGCAACAACTAGGGACCGATACTCTGGGCTACAAATGGGGCTGGGACAAAATCACCAATACCTCTGTGTCATGTTCGACGCTTCTTCTTAAACGTACTCCTCAGTTTTCCTCTTTAATAGAAAACTTGCTCCTCTTTTTTTGAGTGAGAGAAAATTCTCCCGGTGTTCCGGATCCTTTTGAACCCAGTCTAATCCAGGGTCGACCCGTGAGAGATTTTTCAGGGTTCGAGCTCAAGACCTGATCGGTACGTGGTGCCTTGCCTTCCCCTTATCAATCAGTCGGACCAACCCTTCTGGACAAAACTTGCTCCAACGCTCTACCTCTTTAGCCTAACAATACTAAGTCACAACTCGCGGATGGGAGTGCGACACTGTTGAGAGAGAGCGAAACTAATGAGTGAGAATGTGAGAGGGAGATGAGAGTGTTGTTCCCGTCTGCGTTTTTTTCCAAATTGCTAGAATGTCATTTTGATCATTTCCTTTACATTTCATAAATGACAGATTGAACTCTTGCACTTCTGTGTCATTTTCAAATGGTGTAGCATCTCAACATCCTTTTGCATTTTCAAGGGTTTTTTTAGAGAGATTTATTGTAAGGTCATAAGGAATGAAGTTATTTATAAAAATGTTCCAAGAGGTTGTCAATGACAAGTCAATGAGCATCATTGATAAGTGGAGCAACTTCCATTGACAACTCTTGGGACCTTTTCATAAATAACTTCTTTCTTTGGGACCTTACAATAAATTTCCCTTCTTTTTATGATATTTTCCCAAGTTCTTACCCAAAATTAAAAGAAAAAGAAGACGACTATGTATGTAGTGGGGTACTTAGGTGTAGAAGGAGAACTTCTTACTAATGAATAAAAAATAATTTAAAGCCCCATACTTCTTTTCTTTTGAGCTTTTTTTCCCATCTCTTTTAACTTTCATCCTTCTGGTTCCTTCTCTGCCATTCTTTTTCATCTCTTAAATATTTATGGTCCCTTTATCAGTTTTTTTTCCTTCTCTTTTTTCTGCATGCACCACCACTCCATATTTTTATATTTGAAAACATTCACTACTATATAGTATAGTTTTTATTATTGAAATTCGCGTCATTTTAAAAAAAAAGGGAGTAAAAAATGAAGGTAGTTGCTTTAGGCGCCTTATATCTAATATAGGGTGCCAAAGAGTGCCATTAGGCGCCTTATATCAGGATAGGCGCCTAAAGTGTGACTTTAGGCTCCCTATAATGAGATAGGGCGCCAAAGGGTACCTTATAAGGCGCTAAAAAAGCCCTCCCGCCACAAAATTTGAAATAGTTTCACTCTGCCGAAGATTCTCCTTCTTTCAAGAGACGACCCTCATTTCATGCCCCTTTCTCTCACATTTCAAGCCCCTGCTACCTTTGTGAGAGACCCCTCTTCTTTCTATGAAGCTCTAGCTTCTGCAAAGACCCCTTTTCTTTCTATGAAGCTCCAGCTTCACGTGCGGAGGTCTCACATTCAGCTCTCACTCTCTATTCATGCTCAAATCTTGCGCCATTTTATTTACACCCCTTCTTTCACCGTGCTGCAGTTACGAGACAGGAGGTGGAATGCACGGTTATTAGCAGAAGATGACGTGGTTGAAGAAGAGAAAGAAACGGGGTTCGCTTCCTTTTGCCTCCGTCTTCATCCTCTCTGCTTGGCAGAGATATGTTTTATTCATTTGCATTTATTTTGTTTCCATGTCTCAGTTAATATTAGTTTGGCTTTTCTGATCTAAAATCTGAATCATCTGATAGTGTTAAGTTTTTGCATGTGCTTCACTGGCAGAAGATTGGATTTACTTGAAGTCCATAAGAAATTGTTATGCGACATTGTAACTGTTGTTGTTTCTGTGCCTTGTATTTGGACGATCATCCATATAGAGATCTTGAGGCGCATAATGTTGTTGTGTAATCGATAGAACCGAACGTTTTGATATGTACTTATCTTGAACAAAATGTTTTTTTAAAAATATTATACTTATGGCGTTCTATCTTGAAATATGGGCGTCGTAGGATACCTATAGTGCCTTTTATGATATAGAGCGCTGTAGGCCCTAACTTTATACCCTCATCACATACATCCCATGAGAAAGGGTGCCAATTGGGTTAAAAGTATGACGTAAAAAGTACATTTTATAGTGATGATTATTATTAATGGGCCTCTACCCACTCTGTGTTCAATTATTTTTATTATAAATGATGGACGATTTATGTAAACTACACTTTTAGATGCTGAAATTTATTACTGCCTTAATTCATGGTAAATTATTAGAATATACTCACCTCCAAACATAATCTAACTTAAAAATCATGAAGAATCATATGCATGCTCGTTTGAAAAGATACTTTATCATGTGTTAACTAATGGGCAGAGTTTTAAAGACTTGTGTGACCCTAAATATTGGCAAAGAACTTCTTCTCAACTCAAAAATATTTAAGTTGGCTAACTTTTACTATCTTATAATGCTCCCTTTGCTTCTTACCATAAGATACATCCGGCTAACCCACGAAAATTAAGTATAGATGTATAGTTGATTCATTAACTTTGTCTGAAAATAAAAGAAAATTTCAAATTTATCCATGTTCATACTATGAAAAACATCAAAGAAGTCATCATTAAAGTTGTAGTTAATGAGATTTTCAACCGGGACAATATTAAAGAAAATGTAATCTAACACGTTATTTGGCTTCTTATAATAAAAACTGTATATGTCTTCATAAATGTTGTCTTCTAATGAGAATTCGGGGCATTGTGTCCAAATGAAACCAAAGTTGAAAAGTATTTTAAGAGCGAAATTGTGAGTTCAAAATACCTGCAAATGATGTGATCACTGTGATGAGTTGCGTAACAAAAAGTATAATTAGAATGGGGAAATTACTGTAGTATAAATTTTGAAGTCTCGAAGATACCATTAATTAGTTTTCACTCCTACTGCATGCAACTCGACTGTGATAGTCTGATGCAGCATTTACGTTCCTTCCTTTATAATTTTCCATATGAGGAACAAAAGTCAACGCAGGGGTGTCTGTGGGGGTTATTGTTCCAAGGCAATGTAGTAATCTCGCAGCTGTAATAATTTGTGAACCTCATCCAACGTAAACAGTTGACCTGGGATGATTCAATTAACCATATAAACTACTTTTTCAATATGATTAACGATCTATAAAGTAAATATAAAAGATGAGTTTCATTTCAATTTACATGAATATGACTTTGTAACGCTACGATCTATAAGATATGAAACACGTTGGAAATAAATTATAAATAAATAGGATGTGAGGAATATCACTTTGAAAAAGTAACAGAAACACTTTTATTAGAAATGTTCATCTAACGCAAGCAACTTGAAGCTCCGGTGGTTCCTCAATCTGCAACGGTATACATGATTCAAAATTTAAGTGTGGGACATGGTTTCAATGATTAATTATTCTGACCTACTCTATGACTTCTTGTTAGTCGGTATATTTATTCATTAATTGCGTTTATTATTTAAGATTTCTTAACCAAATTGACATGTCACACCCACTATACATCTATATTAATTACTGTCTTTTCGTTATGAGACATTTGGGCAGAGCCAGTGCATGCAAGTGCCAGCAAACACAGCAATTCAATTCGATCGCTTTTTATATGTGAAAAAACCAATTCATCAGCTTCGACACTGACTGACTACTCCTACACCGCCATAATTAGTTTGTTTGGCAACTCGTTTGATACATTTAAAATGCATTTTAGATACAAAAAATCGTTAGTTTGCAAATTTTAGCATTTGACAACTCATTCTTTTAAAATACATTACAAATAAAAAGCTTCTTGTTGGTAGAATGCATTTCGTCAAAATACATTATGAAACCAACTTTTATCCAGATATAAACTATCATTCTCCAAACTAGAAGTGAACGTAGTACTTCAAAAACTTTTTATATATAGTGGTAGGTCTTAGCTTGGGCAAACTTTAATTGCTTTTACAGTTGAGCGTTTGTTAGGAGCATTAAATGGACGCGGATATAATGTGAGACTGTGTGAGGACTGAGGAGAGCAGCGGCACTCACCAACATACATATCTAACTGCCTAACTCACTACCACTTCCCATTTCTCTCCCACTACTACTTGCTATCATCTGTTTCTCCGTTTCCTGCTTCAATGGCGGCAGCTGGAGAGCTTATAAGGCAGTGGGTGACAAGGACGGTGGCTGTGGCGGTGGTTCTGTCTTTGCTTACTGGGGTTGGAGCTGAACCACAAGTACCTTGCTACTTCATTTTTGGCGATTCCTTGGTGGATAATGGGAATAACAATGCGCTGCAATCTTTGGCCAGAGCTGATTACCTGCCATATGGGATTGACTTTGATGGTGGACCGAGTGGAAGGTTTTCAAATGGGAAGACTACTGTTGATGTAATTGGTAAGCTTGCTTCTCTCAGTTCACTCCTTAAACATGTCATTTTACATTCCAGTCACTTTCTTAACTCTGATACAAACGTTTTGTGCACTTAATGCTGGGAAGTCACGATAGCGTTCCTCTATAATTTGTGAGTGCAGAAGGGTTGCCAAACACCCCTTTGCCATCATTGCAAATCTCAGCAGCACAGTATCTTCATCTGTAATAATAATTGTTCACTGAAATATCTATACTTGACCCTTTATTTATTGATTAAGCTCTAAAGTAAATAGGTACTCGATGACAATTATCAAGTCATATTCAGATAACCGTAGGCAAGGCTCCAAGGAGCATATCCCTTCTTACCAATGTCAAAAACTGAGACAAGGAACATTGCTGTAAATACATACGAACAAAGTTATAAATCCAGAACAAGACTTCTGGGTCCACTCTGTCACGCGTTACCCTTCTTTTTACCCAAAAGAAAAAAGAAGTTAATATTCTTGGGGTGCGCGCGCCTCCCTTTAATTCCAAGCACTGAGTTTGCTTGTGGCATTTAATATTCCATAGACAGAAAAGGCTAAGAGGGACAAAGGCAGGTAAAAAAACACTGCATCGTCAATGCATTTGCAGTGCTCAAGTTTTTCCCTTTGCCTGACTTACTGTTGAAAATTGGACAGCTGAGCTTTTAGGGTTCGATGATTACATACCTCCCTATGTTACAGCCAGAGGCCAAGACATCATACTCAAAGGAGTCAATTTTGCGTCTGCAGCAGCAGGGATCAGAGAGGAAACTGGACAACAACTGGTATTTTATTTTCTTTCCATTAGCTTCTATTGCCATGTGACCACTTCTATTCTTCATATGGTAACATTCAATTGATTTTCTTTAATCATCTTTTATCTGTAGGGAGGGCGTATCAGCTTTAGTGGGCAGGTTCAGAATTACCAAAACTTAGTGTCTCAAGCAGTAGATTTACTAGGCAGCGAGGACGCAGCTGCAAATCACTTGAGCAAATGCATATACTCAATCGGAATGGGTAGCAACGATTACCTTAACAACTATTTCATGCCCCAATTCTATTCCAGTAGCAGGCAGTTCTCCACAGATGAGTATGCTGATGTTCTTATTGAAGCATATGGCCAGCAAATCAAGGTTAGTCCAAACTTGTTTCAAATGCAGGGCTTCAACAACCCCATCTTCAATCACAAGCTCAACTGATTGATGTCCTGTTTCTGTGATTTTTCAGAACTTGTATAACTACGGAGCAAGGAAAATGGTGCTGTTTGGGATTGGTCAGATAGGGTGCAGCCCCAATGAATTGGCTCAGAATAGCCAAGATGGCTCAACCTGTGTTGAAAGAATTAATTCTGCAAACCAAATATTCAACAGTAGATTGAAATCGCTCGTTGATCAGGTTAACAGCCAGCTTACAGATGCAAGGGCCATCTACATCAATTCTTATGGGATCTTTGAAGACATAATAAGCAGAC
>JANTPZ010004792.1:0-17083 GCA_025593235.1 Vachellia pachyceras | reverse complement strand
TCATTCACTGGCTTAGCTTTTCGAACCCGAAATCCGAATCCCAATCGCTTCACCCAAATCCGAACCACCCTCTGGCCTCTGTTCTTCACTTCCAACAGAACCCATGCTCAAGTTCTCTCCCACTCTCCCCTTAGTGTTGCCAAGCCCAGGAGATATGTTCGCAGGTTCACTGTTGCTGCTACCTACACGACCACGCCCCAGAGTGAGAGTTCCGATGTTACCACCTTGATTCCCCCCGATAATCGCATCCCAGTTACTATCATTACTGGATTTTTGGGTTCTAGAAAGGTTTACCACCTTCGTCCCAATAATTTTTTTTCCAGATCATGCCTTCTTTCTTCTCGCCCCCCACCCCTGGGGGTTATTTTTTTGATGGTGAAGACGATTCAATTCTCCGTTTGATTCTATTTACTTATTTTAAATTTTACCGGCTTTGCGACCGAGAGTTTTTCTTGCGATTTGAATGTATTGGGGAAATTCGCTCGAGCAAAGACAAAAGAGAAAGAAATGAATGACGCATATGTCGTTACTAGTTTGGTGAATTGAATGGATTCACTTTCTGGTCTTTAATAGTCTAAAATATATATTTGGAGTTCTTTACTGGTCTAAGATTGAATGGCTTTGAATAGAAAAAAAAATAATACATTTTTTTGTACTCGTTGATAATGGCTTTATGGGAGAAGCAATTTCTATTTTTTTCGTTTCAGTCTTTTGCACTACAGTATTTGAACTGATGTTGATATGATTTCATGCAAAAATGAGCAGACAACATTACTGAACCATATTTTGACTGCGGAGCATTTATTGAGAATGAGGTGTGTGGTAGAATGTTCCCTACACTTCATTTATAACGTGAATGCATGCATGTGCTCGCACTGAGAAAATGGATATAATTTTGTTTTCATATGTTGGTTTCTGCATTTAGTTTGGCGAAGTTGACATAGACGGTTCATTAGTGGCTGCAAAAACTACTGGGGCTGAGGATATTGTAATGCTAAACAACGGCTGCCTTTGCTGCACTGTAAGGGGTGATCTTGTGAGAATGATCGCAGAATTAGTCAGTTAGAAGAAAGGGAAGTTTGATCATATCGTTATAGAAACTACAGGTAAAAACAAAAAAGCGTATGGGCCTAAGTTGCGTTTGTTTGTGCCATTAGAATTGTTACATTTTATTTAATTGATTATTGCCTTACCAATCAATATCATCAGAGTTTTATGTAGAGTTTATTCACGTATAATAATTCTCTAATCAATATAGTTGTGTCGGACCTCTTCATTACAATTGTTCTTAAAATGATTTATTTGTATGTCCACAGGTTTGGCAAATCCAGCACCAATAATTCAAATATTTTATGCAGAGGATCAGGTTTTTAATGATGTGAAGTTGGATGGTGTTGTTACTCTGGTTGATGCTAAGCATGCTGGTTTTCATCTTGACGAGGTTAAACCTAAAGGTGTTGTAAATGAGGCAGTGGAACAAATTGCTTATGCTGATCGTGTAATTGTAAATAAGGTATCACATAATCTTTTATTATGGAGTGGATTAAGTTCTATAAATCCGTTAAATCTCAAAATATTGAAGTCTTCCAAGAATGACCTATCAACTTTTAGTCAATTAAGCACACAAGCTAAATGATAATTCTTTTTTTATTTTTTGCGTGGGTTCCCCTGATCTATCCGTATGTTGCAATTTAGAGTTATTTTTAAAAATCTTCATGTTGTATAAATTACTGTTTATTGAGTAAACTTTCAAACTGATATCTCAGGCATGAAATTTGAGATGCAAGACTCCTTAACATGTCATATTGGATTTTTCCAACCTTAACGTGTTAATCACTGTCGATTTTTAACTTAAAAATCTTCACTTTTGATTTATATGTCTGTTTCTTGTTTTATTTATAGATCCTGTCACCTTAGCTTGTTGACAACTATTGATTTGTCAATTAAGAGAACCTTTTTGTTCATGGTGTGTTTTTGTATAGACTACGTACTTTTGGAATGTGCTATTGTTGGGTGGAAGGCAACATTTTCTTTAAGCCTGAGATAAAAAAAAAAGGCTAATATTTCTGTAATTCTCTGCATTGCGCCAGACTGATCTTGTGGGTGAATCAGATATTGCTTCTTTGGTCCAGCGGATAAGGGTTGGTGTCTTTCTCTTCAGATTATATCTAACCGTTCTGAATCTTGAATTTGCTTTTGATCATCATTTTGAATCATTGTGAATGTTAATATTTGTCAATGGTATCAGAAAATAAATGGCATGGCTTATTTAAAGCGTACAGAGTTTGGGAAAGTTGACTTGGATTATGTCCTTGGCATTGGGGGCTTTGATTTGGAGAGGTAACCCCTTTATTCATTTTTCAATTTCTGGGTTGGCATTATCTATAAGATGATGGGAATTTTAGGTTCGCTTTCAATTTCCTTAAAGGTATTCATCTTTTTTTCATAAGACTTCTGCCTGCATTTACACTTTCATTTTATTTATCATGTCCACTTCCATTTTTTGAGTGTCACAAGACTACTGCTTTACACTTCCATTTTTTTAATCATGTCCACCTTTGTCTCTTCATACTAAAACTATTCTTTTGTAGTTTACCTTTGATGGTTGCATCCTCATTTATTTTTCTGCTGTTTATGGATTCATGTCTTGTGAAATTTTTGGTATTGATTCTTGTTCTGAATGCTGAAGATGCTATTAAGCATCCATGCCTCTGCATTGTCTTGCTTCAATGCCATGTAATTCCAAATTCTAGTGGATTTTTGGATATCTCTATTTAGTATGTTTTTATATCTTTGCTATTGCTTTTTCAAGATAAAAGCAAGACAATCTTATGACTTTATGGATGCATGTATAGGTTTACATGTCAACATCACATGATTTTTTTATCAATACAAGTCATTTTATTGGAGAATTTATAAGCAAATATACGACGAAGCTTACCCCTATATTTTACTTTACATGTCAACATCACATGATTGAGAGTGTGGTCGATGCTGAAGGCTCAAGGGAAGACCACCACCATAGCCACAACCATGACCACCACCATAGCCACGACCATGACCATGAACATGGTATCTTTTATTTTAAAATCTGTGCCAATACTCGTAACCTGACATGCCATTCTTGTTTAGCTGCCTTTCCTGAGTGTCACGTGTAATAATAGTCTTACTTAAGGAGTACAATGCATCCCATCCTCATACTTGAGTTGATTCTGTAAGTGTAAATCATAATTTGGTGTATTTGCTAGTATGGGGTACTGCTAATTTACAGTTACTTCTCTTTTCAGCATTCGGCGAGTTATAAGAGGCAATTTATAAAATATTTTCTTTACTGTGTAGTTGTGTTATGAAGTAAAAAGTGCCATCCTTTTTTATGTTTGTGTAGAACACCATCATGGGCACCATTCTCATGATCACAGCCATGATCCTGGTGTTACATCGGTGAGCATCGTTTGTGAGGGAAGTTTAGAGCTTGAGAAGGTTTGTACTAGCATCATTTTCTTGTGCTTATGGCATGCCTTGTATTCTAGATTTTTGTCTGCATATTGAATGATTGGCAATTAATGCGAATAAGATGACTTCACCTTTTCAGGCTAACATGTGGCTTGGCACATTGTTGCTGGAACGAAGTGAAGACATTTATAGGATGAAGGGCCTTCTATCTGTTCAAGGAATGGACGAGAGATTTGTCTTTCAGGTACTTTTAGTTCCCTTCTCATGAAGAGACTTTCGGAGTTTAACTTCTTATTTGTCTTTAGTCACCATTGCATTAGAATTTAGAGCTATCCATTCATGGAAAGATTGATGTTTTATATTTAAAATCAAAGTGAACCCCCTAACTAGCTCTTGTATTTAGGAGTGGAGTCATGTACTACGATGGTTTTGCTGAATCTGTCCTTTTTTTTTTTTCTGGTTTTGTGGCAGGGAGTACATGACATATTTCAAGGTTCACCTGATCGGTTGTGGGGGGCAGAGGAACCTAGAGTTAACAAAATCGTATTCATTGGAAAGAACTTGAATGCTGAGGAATTGGAAAAGGGATTCAAAGCCTGCTTGCTGTGAATGCTACCAACTTGATTCTAACACATTAGATTTCATCCTCTTCTTCGGCTGATTGCATTTTGGGCATTTCAGATGTGAGTCTCTGCATCATATATGCCATTATTACTTTGTACAACTCTGCACTGATTTTTTATTATATAAATAAATATACGCAAAGCATAACGTAATGGCAATTTATAATGAATCTTCTGTGTCTTTTCCGGGTTCTTATTTCGTCGCTTCTGTACTTTTTAACTGCATGGATTTCAAAATTTGTTGCTGGTTTCAAATGGTTCTCTCGAATATAATTGGGATTTTTTTTTTTGGAGGAGAAAGATTGTGATGTTTTGAAAATTGAAAAAGAAAAGGATGCAAAAAAAAAAAAAAAAGGTAAGAGATTGAACCAATAAAAGCTAATCCAGTTGGTAAAAAGTTAGCTTGCATCTAGAGTTCCGATTCTGTTGCTCATGTGAAGATCTGGGTGGTAGATGATCTATATATATCTCTATAAGTGAAATAAAATAATTTTACCTAAAAAAATAATAATTGGATGGTCAGAGACGTTAGGATGTAATACAAATTAAGGCAAGCTAAAGAAACAAAGGAAAATTTCTTTAACAATTTTTGTTGTGACGGAAGTCGTTTGACATGTAGAATAAAAAAAAACACAATAATTTTACGTAAATTCATCTTGTAACCATATTTATGGTCTGTATTTTATATTTTTATAAACTATTATTATAAATATAAATAAATTTAATATTGATGGTCTGAAATTTTTATATTAGCCACTGTTGGGATCTAATTATTATTAAATTAATTTTTTAAACACAATTCTGATTAATCTCCATCTAATTTATGTTGGCGAAAAATCTCCAGTTAATTAATTTCACCCATGCCTGCACAAACCTTTGTTTTATTTTGAATCCTACTATTATTGTTATTCTTTAATATATTATCCTTGCACCACATGTCCGTTTGGGAACACGGTAGAGAAGTGATTTTACCCAAGTCGAGGTAAATATGTGAAAGAGATTATTTCGTTTCACAAAAAAAATTGTTGAATGTGCATTTGATTTTTACAATTGCTTCACAAAACAAGTCCACTAGCTGTATTATTTATTTTCTAATTCCTATTCTGTTATGTAACGGAGATATTATTGTATCTTTGAAATCAAATTATTAAATTCTGACTTGAATTATTTAGTGTTTTAACAGCCGACGCCTTGAAGTTAGGAATATATATTTAATTTGAACCTAATTTTGTCTGGAAGAAATTATCCTGATGAAGCTGGCAGCCGTCGTAGATTTTGCGCGGAAATCATATAGAAGATCTTTGTTTTTTTGTAAGATGAATATTGAGAATTGAATAAAAGACATTTTTAGATAAAATCTTAATTTTTGAAATGTTTTGGCAAAAATAAGTGGAAAAGATAGATAAATATCAAGAAAATGAAATCCTTTGACTGATCTGTTTGTGGATTCGGATCTTGGTGTGATCTATTTGTTAATGGAAAATTTTAGATATTTAGTAGGTTGTGATATAATTAATTAGTTGCCAATAAATTAAATGGACCTTTTAGTTTAATTTCCCCACTAATGTTATTTTTTTTTTCGTCTGCTCCGAAAACAAAGATATACATGGGGCTCAAAATTTTTGCATATAAATATAGGTATAGATTTTTTATGATTAAACATAATAATATCCAGATTTTCTTATATAAAAATTTCCTGTATCGATTTGAAGAACAAAATGAAAATTTAAATAAGATTTTTCTTTAAAAAATAGTTTAGCAAGCGTATAACAGTAGTGGAGGTATTGATCAATTTTTAATAATATTTAGTATTTTTTTATGGACGGCAAATTTGATTGTTGTAAAGCACTTGTATTTTTCAAAAAAAAAATATTAAGACATTTTTTAAACGATAAACTCGCTGACTGAACAAATATTAAAAATTCTATTGATTTATAAATTCATTAATTCTTAAAAATTAAATTTAAATGAATTTAATATTTTTTCGAACAAATAAATATAACATACTTGGTGCAAATAGAGTTAATCAGTGAGTTATTTGAGAAGTAAAAGAAAGAAAGAAAGAAAAGTGAAAAAAAAGTTGACTTTTTTGGCCTGTGAAAAAACGAAAGACCTTAAAAAAGTCAAAAATTCGCATCGATCTTGTTTCTATGCAAGCTGTAAGGGGTAATATTTTATTTAGATTTTAAATTATCGGCAGTTTTAATCAACAAACATTAATTACAATATATTTACCTTTATATACTTTTGAAAAATGGATAAGTATGAGATATATATAAAATCACATTTTATCTAAAATCCTTCATTAAATGCTATAATGAAATATTAGGTATCTGTATCTTTCTTAAAGCCTATCATATCCCACACATCAAATATTAAACAAGTTTTTGGCTATATATACCTCTCTATCCATCTATCTTTGAATCCAACCAAATCCCCCCCTCTCTCTCGCTCGCTCTCTGTGAAGAAAAATCAACGACGTCATCTTCCTCATTAACTGATCATGGTCTCCCTCTCTCTCTCTCTCTCTCTCTCTCTCTCTCTGTGTTTGAAGATGAAGATGCTTCTTTTCTGATGATTCTGGTTGTGATTAACATTGCTTTCTGGGTTATTATTTGCAGGAAAGTAATAAAACAAACATCCGATATGAAGAGGTATTATATTGTTGGAAAGTAATAAAACAAACATCCGATATGAAGAGGTATATAGTGCAACGATTTGGAGCAGAGGGACGGGAAAAATTTTGAGTTGAAATTCAAAAATAAAAGTAAAGAAGCGGTGTTATAAATTTTTTATAAAGATAATACGTAGGATTTAAAAAAAAGTGATGAAAATCAATTAAAAATCTCAAAACCTGCTTTTCTATTTCTTTTTTTTAAATCCAACTCAAAAAAATTTTCCTTCCGCTCATGATTTTGCCTCCCCTTCTTCTCTCACACCAATCAGACTCGAGTAATATACATACATATATGCATGTGTTACACAGACATTCATTCTGGGTTTTTCTAAATAACTTGAGAATTAACTGGTTGTGTCTGTCTGTATATACATATACATATATATATATATGGCGGATGGTGATGATCATCTCAGGAGTTTATGAAGAATTCAAGAGGGATGAAGCTTTTGACAACGAGTTGGGTCCCAAAGGAAAGAGAAGCAAAAGCTCTCATCTTCATATGCCATGGTTACGCCATGGAATGCAGCAGCACCATGAGCAGTACGTTTGTATTTATCTATATACACACATACCAGCCATGATCAATAATGATGATATATGTATATGTAGAAGAAGGACGAAGATGGATTCATTGATTTTGATTGAAGTGCAGGCACAGCGAGGAGGCTGGCGGAGGCAGGATATGGCGTATAAGGAATTGATTACGAAGGACATAGCAAATCTGATGGCCTTCCCGCTTTCATCTCCGACTTCGATTCACTCGTTCAAGATTGCTCTCAATACTTCACGCAAGTCTCCGGTGTGTATATCTTACACTGCATTAAGGGATTAGGCCGGTTTGGAAGCTCTACCTAAATTAAGGTTTTCTTGTAAAATCTACATTTTACCTTAAAATTTAGGTTTTGTTCAAATACTCGTATTTTTTAGAAAAGTTATTTTAGAAAATTTGGGTTTTGTAAAAAAATATTTTCTTGTCAAATCACACACTTTCATTTTCTCCTAATAAATTTTCTTTTTCTTATTCTCCTTTCTCTTTTTTATTTACTTTTCGGCTCAAACTCCGTAAAAGCTAATAGTTTCTCAAATACAATAAACTTTTAAAATCTCGGTTTTGACTCGGAATCAATAAAATTTATTCTTCCAAAATCTAATTTTTTGAAGCCGTTTTAGTTAATTGTATGATACTTTGGCCAAAAACACGGAAGGGAAACATTCCAGTATTTGACTCTTCTATTCTTTCATCCGGTTTTGATTTCCCTTTCAAACAATCAGCAAAAATCAAAACATTTAAAAACCAAAAATCACTGCCAACTGTTGTTTAATCAACACTTAATTAATTGTTATTTATTTATTTATCTATCTGAGACCCATTCAAATTTGACGTACGTCCAAGATGATACAATACATACACTAGGTATAAAATTAAGTAAAGAAAATGTATTATTTAGACTGAATTGTTGTTGTTGTTGTTATGGATTATATTAATTTGTGTTAAAAAATGACAGAGAAGGAAGAGAACAAGAAGAAGATGAGATTCGTGCTAGGAGAATCCATGGGAGGAGCTGTGGCTCTTCTGCTTCACAAGAAGCAGCCTCACTTTTGGGATGGAGCTATTTTGGTTGCACCTATGTGTAAGGTATTGCTTTTTTTTTTAATAAATTCTTTTATTAATATAGTTATTTTGTATCTAAATATTTCATCACATCAATTATTTAAATATTGTGAGGTTTAATTATAAATAATTCCCTCAATCAGGGGTTAATCCCTCCGGATGTGATAATTATTAATGGAATTGTTTTCTCTATAAAAAAAATGCCTTGGTTTCCTTTCTTTTATTTTTCAACCCTAAGCTAAGAATTTGATTGTGTTTATTAAATTAAGAAGTTGAATATGTAGAATATTTATATAAAATATATTTGTTTGTGATTATGCACATAAATGCCAAAACAATATTCAATGATGATGACTTGGAACATCTTCTGCCAAGGAACGTATGCTTTATTTCATATCTAAATTAGTAGGCAATAAATATGAATTAATCTACGTATACCATACATCACTCTATACTTAATTACATCAATCAATGATTTTGTGCATGGTATTATTTATATTGAAGAGTTGATCTTTTCCAAGTGTGTGCATCAAATTAATGAATTTATGGATACGTTATATGTTATTTTTTAGTTGAATTCGTTAAAGCAAAACTGATTCATTAGAATAAATTACATTTATTTGACGGATTCTTAACGTTACAATTAATTATATATATATATATATATGATCTAGAGGCACATAGACTTAGGATAATTAGAGATAATTCCCTCGTTGAGAAATTAATTGTAGAATAAGATATTCAAAATCATGTAACTGATTTTCCACATCATCTCTTATTATAATAATTGAACTAAAACCCATATACACATATAATTCTAATATTTACAATAGCCTAAACAACTTTCTTTTTCATTTGACTTACATAAATCAATATTTACACTCTTTTTTTGTTGGGTTTGTCCTCAATTTAAAATAAAATGGTGTAATAACTAGTCTCATCCCTTAGGTTAGTTGACCCCCATATAATGAGTTCTAATATTTATATTGAGTTTGCTATATAGTTCAGTTTGCCATGAGTTTTAATATTTATAATGATATTGAGTTGGTCTAATCGTGTGATATATGTAACTTACCTTATTTAATGGGATAAGATTTATCGTCATTGTACATCTATATTGATATTGATGGTGATGAATCGAATAATATGTTTGATATGTAAAAATGTCTATTTGGTTGGGGAAATTATGAGTAATTAAGAGATTAATTGAATGCAGATTACAGATGAGATGAAACCAAATGCAGCAACGATTAAAGTACTGACATTACTAAGCAGAGTGATTCCAACTTGGAAAATCATCCCAACAAAAGACATAATTGATGCTGCCTTTAAAGTCCCTCAAGTCAGAGATCAGGTGTGTGTGTTGTATTAATTTTACAGATTAATTTTTATGGTTCACTTACAAACCCATTAATCAATCCGTTTCCCAAATGAAAATACTCCATATATAACTGCATGGATTAATTAATTAATTAGATAATAACATGTTAGTAATATAAATATATATTTATGTGTGTGGATGTAGGTTAGAGAGAACCCATATTGTTACAAAGGGAGACCACGCTTGAAAACTGGCATAGAACTTTTAAGGGTCAGCTCGGAAATTGAGAGCACACTTGATGAGGTGATTTTCTCACCTTTTTCATTTTATTTTCAGTGTGTGGCCTTGTTTGGCTGAGCTTGTGCGTGTTTGGGAATACGGTAAAAAAATAATTTTATGTAGGTCAAAGTAAATATGTTAAGAAGATTATCTATTTTGGTGGAAAAATACTGTTAAACGTACGTTTAGCTTTTCCAAACACTCCAACAAACAAGCTCCTTATTATGGGGAGCTCAATCGCACATTCAACAATGTTTTTCACAAAACGAGATATTTTCCTTCACATATTTATCTCGACTTACGTAAAAATACTTCTCTACTGCATTCCTAAACGCACCCTGTATATATTATACACAAAACTTATACTGTTCTTGTTTGGAAAAGCTTACTTACTCCCCATAGGCAAGTTCAACAGTGTTTTTCCGTAAAATAAGATAATCTCCTCTACATATTTACTTCAACTTACGTAAAAGTACTTCTGTATCGCATTTCGAACCTGACGCACTATGTGCAGGGTTGAGAGGATTGTACGTAAGACCTCTACGGTCTGTATGGTCTCACCATGCATGCATTCTTTCTACATTCTTTTTTTCATTTAGGTTAAGTTTGTGTGTGTTGGGGTCATCACTACAGGTATCACTGCCATTTCTGGTACTGCATGGAGAAGATGACAGAGTAACAGCTGCATCAGTGAGTGCCGAACTGTATAGAGTGGCATCGAGCAGAGACAAGACTCTGAAGTTATACCCTAAAATGTGGCATGGCCTCTTGTACGGTGAGCCTCCTCACAATCTCGACATTATCTTCTCAGACATCATCTCTTGGCTCGATCACAGATCTTCTTTCTCAAACTCCACACTTGAGAGACAGCTCAAAGACCTCAACGATCAACCTGTATCTTGTTAAATGAATCTAATTACCGTATCACTGTTCTTAATCAGGCCAGTATAGGGGAAGTGATCTCTTTGTCACTGTGTAAAAAGTAAAGAATGAACATATGCAATGATATCCATAGCATTTGCTTAAAGTTAGCTGTCAATAAAACTATCCAATCTCAGTAAGATCAGTAGTGGGCATGTTTCGCAAATCTTTTACATTCACCAAAAGTACGTTCAACCGTATTTTTTCGTAAATCAAAATAATCTCCTTTACATATTTATCTCGGCCTCCGTAAAAGCATTTGTCTACCGCTTCCCCAAACGGTATCATATTGTATTCAAACACCGTAAATGTTAAATCTAGGTGGACAACAATATTTGTTGAATATTTCTTTATGTTTGGCAGACGTGTTTCATTTATCATACATTCATACTCATTTAAAGTGATTTTTTTTTATTTTAGAGCTTTTGGCAGGTTAGTTAAATATACAAAATCGCTCATTCCCTTTTAACTCCTTTACCGCATTTCATCCTATGTGTCACACCAATATAATTTTTGGTGTTTTGGTGACTATAAAATAAAGTATACTTTATAGTGAGCTATATGCTAATATGTTTAACAAGGACATTAATCATATAAAAACTGTCTACAATCTTTAATGTAAGATCTTATTAATTAATCTGAGAGATTTAAAAAAATAGATGAATTACTTTAAAATATTTACATTTACCATCTTTCTACAAACTATTTTACTTCACTTATAAATTAATATATAATTTAATAATACATTTAAGTTTTTCAAAACAATAAGGTAATACATGCTGTGATTAAGTAATTTATTTAATTTTAAATTATTTAATGGAGTCCTGTATTAAAAATTGAATGTAGTATATATAATTAAAAGTAGGGAATTTTATAATCAGGCTTATATCAAATTCTTTATATCAATTATATCAAATTCTTCAATAACACATAACTTCATGTCCTATTTTTTCATGTGGGTTTACATTTAAATGATTATATCTTTAAAATACAATATATGACCACGTACAATTGAAGAAGTTGATATAGCATATACAAGAAACTTGACATAAGTATGTTCTGGAATTTTATATTGCTATAATAGTGATAAATATGTAGATCCATACAGTTTATATATACGTGTGTGAGAAACAATTATATCTAATATAAATGATACATATGTGTGTGGTAATGGTGCTGTTTGGCAACAGTTAAGATGCTTTAAAAGTACGTTCAACAGTATTTTTTCGTAAAACGAGATAATCTCATTTACATATTTATCTTGATTTACGTAAAAATACGTCTCCACCGCATTTCCAAACGGATTTAGTAAGTGTAAGAATTAGATAAAATATCTACATTGATTCTGAAATATAGGAAATTCATCCATCATGTTTCTCAAAATTCATAATCCCTCCAAAATATTCTTATAAATTGTATTTATTAAAGGGTTTCATCAAAAGTTAAAAAGAGTTTCAAGCCAGGGTCAACAACATTTAAATGGGTTATGAATCAACTGGACCAAATTATGTATTGGCTTTGTATATTTTAATTTTAATTTAAAAACATTCTTTTATTTTTTGAAATCACATGCTTCTTCAAAATTAAAACTAAGAGTCATATAACGAAACTTTCTCTTATTCTGCTAACAATTTTATTAAATTATATGAAGTTAATAAAATTAAAATGTTCTCCCAAAACAAAAGCTTATTTCATTCTAAATTTGCGTAATTAATGAAATATTTTAAAATATTGTTGATAAATACAGAATATCTATATATTTGCAAAAATTTTAAGGAATAATGATTATTAAACTATTAATTAATCAATAGGCTTTGGCCAAAAAAATAATCAATAAGCCAATAATCTATATATTTATTGAAGGAATATTAAATTAATTCATTTTATCAATCACCGGTAATCCATATATATAATGAACAAAATGATTCAACGTCTCGTCCTAGGGTTTATCTCCAAGGAGTGGAAGAAGCGCCGCTGCGAAAGCTTGGCAGAACACAGCAATGGGTGCATTTTCCCCCTCATCTATATTTTCCATTTGGAATCTATTTTTTTTAGCTTCTTCTAATTTCTCCTTGACGGATTTTTTTTGTGTGATCTTGAATTGCATTGCCACCTTCAGCGAGAATCAAGGTTCATGAACTGAGGCAGAAGACGAAGGCCGAGCTGCTCAACCAGCTCAAGGATCTCAAGGCCGAGCTTGCTTTGCTCAGAGTTGCTAAAGTCACCGGTGGTGCACCAAACAAACTTTCTAAGATGTAATCATCTCTCCCTCTCTTGATGTTTTTGCTCTGGATTACATTTTCAATTTGATCCCTGAAAAGTTTACTTCCTCGCATTTTAACCTTGGATTTATTTCTCCATAAAAGAAAAGAAAATCATTCTGTTGGTTTGGTTGAGTGAGCAAACAATTTGTTCAAATATGGAAGAGTTAATTGGCTTTAAGTTACAAATTTTGAGAGACTAGTCTTGTCCCTGTTTGATTGTCTATGGTTGTCTTCGTTTATATTTGTTTTATCACGTAATGCAGTAAGGTGGTGAGGTTGTCCATAGCTCAGGTGTTGACCGTTATATCTCAAAAGCAGAAGGCTGCGTTGAGGGATGCATACAAGAATAAGAAATATTTGCCTCTTGATCTGCGTCCTAAGAAGACTAGGGCTATCCGTAGAAGGCTTACTAAGCACCAGGTAATACGTTATATTATTCAGTAATTCATTGCCTTTTCTGTTTTTTTTCTGATACTTTACTTTTTGGTTCCCCTGCTTTCTCTGTCACTTCAGTTCTGGTTTATTTGTGATTGAAATTTCTCTTCAGTGTTGTATCAGGAGCTAATTTGTAGAATTACAATATCTAATATGCCAAGTGGACATAGAAATTTAAGTGAAGCTAATAGAACCTGCACTTGTGAGTTTATTTGTTGTTGGGGATTTAAAGATGGAGACTTAGCTGAGTTGGTTTTCTTTTATATTTGTGTAACATGAGACTTCAAATTTTTTTTACTTAAGATTTGCTTAAAATATCACGATATTTTGCTGAATGGCCTACGAAATCATGCGAATGTACTGGAACCTGTCTTTATGGATTTATTTGGTTTGGGGGCTTAAATGTTTATAGACTCGACTGCATTTGTTTCTCTTCATCTTCATGTGTAGGCTTGAAGGTTTTGCACTTCGTAACATAATTTTTTTTTTTTGGTATTGTGCCTTTGTTTTGAAAATGGCCTGAACTGCATTGTGATTTATATTTATTGACGAAAACAAAGCATTGGTCTTCTAAGGGGCCCAAGGTTGGTTCCTGCTAGCCCTTTTCAATCGCATTCAACAAGAATTTCCCAATGTCATGTCATTATGCAAATGAAACCTACTATTCTGAAATTAAGCCAGCCAGTTCTGTCTGGTTTGCTAGCCTAACTGGGTATTAGAAGATAAAAGAACATCATATTTCTTGGCTTGAATCCATCGGCCGGTCTAGTTTTAGAAACAATTATACTCATCAAATATGGCGTCTAGATTTCATGATTTTTTATTGACTTGATTCATGTGAACCCGAAACATCTTGATTCTGACTTGGAATATTTATGACGTCTGGGATGGATGTATGATCGTTCTACCCCTTTTGCTATTTAAGTATTGTGGTTGATCAATTTCACTGAAGTGACGTAACCTTAAGCTAACCTATAGACTGATTCGATGATGACGCTTCTCTATTACTGTTTATGCAGGCATCACTGAAGACCGAAAGGCAAAAGAAAAAGGATACATACTTCCCTTTGAGGAAATATGCGATTAAGGTGTAAGGCACTTGGTCCATCTTTTGTGTGCTTTTTTATTTATTACAAGTTTTGGTACGCTTTAACAAGTAGTATTCTATTTGGATTGAATTTAAGCGAACACCAATTTTGAGCGTCACTATTTATTATTAGTCCATTGATTGCTTTGACTTGCGAAATTTATTGAGAGCCAAATTTAATCTTTAAAAGATGATCTTGGCCCTGTTTACTCCTGAAAGATCAAAAGTATCTGGGCTGGAATAAAACGAGATTCCAGGAAATAAATCTTTTGGAATCATGCCATTGGTTTAGTCCAGTGTTTTCTTACGAGTATTGAATCATCTTTAATAATTAATAATCATTTTATTAAATAATTAAATAATGAACATTTTTATTAGCTGCATGGTTAATATAGAACTTAATTTTTACAAGATACATTTATACATTCTTGTTTCCTTTTCTTTACAACAATTTTGACAACAATTTTCTACTTTCCGAACTTTCATAAATAGTTCTATACAGTGCAAGTACTGAGGAAATGCACAGGCATCTGCATTAGGCGGCTTTGGCTTTATATCCTGACTTAGCTAGCTATTTACAATAAAAAGAAAGAATCATTCTTTGATACGGACAACCAAAATTAAGGTTACGAGCCCATATTTGACCAACCATACAGACCATTGTAATGAACAAAAAGCCTAAGGAGCTGCATTATTCACGAATTATTTAAGCAGCGCAGCTCAAGTCCTGTATGAGCACCCTGAGGACCCACTCTAGCTCTACTTTGCTGTACTTTAAGAGTCAAACCAGTAGAAGAAATCCTGCAAGGTATTCTAATTCAAAGAGCGTCAGGCTTTTGCTGGCCTACAGATAGATTGCCAGCCTGCACATATTTGCAGAACATCTTTAAAAGAATGTAAGAGTGCTTCCGCATGGTCCAAGTTGGATAATATTCAGAAGGGTTGAACATGAATCCCTCTGTGTG
This sequence comes from Vachellia pachyceras, assembly GCA_025593235.1. Lineage (NCBI taxonomy): Eukaryota > Viridiplantae > Streptophyta > Magnoliopsida > Fabales > Fabaceae > Vachellia > Vachellia pachyceras. Next base: position 1,443 of record JANTPZ010004792.1, on the reverse strand, counting down.
CTGTGTTTGTAAGCATCGCTGCGCACCATTCAGAAACATGTCTCCTTCAGATGTTATGGTTCCAGATCTTTGCTTCTCCTTATCAGCAGCCTAAGAAATTATTAATAAATACCACAAGTTCACTACCATTACAAGTTGGAGTCAATGCCTCGAGAGGATTTTGCAGAGGAGATAGCTCTGGTACACTGCTAACACGAATATAAAAGCCTGAGATGGCATAACGGTTAAATGATAGATGTTTCGACCATTCGGAGAGAAGCCATGCCAAAATATTCACTTGGAGCATTTGATAGACCACAAAGGGATAAGTTCCCAATTAATGAGTTTTAAAAATAAAACTATAAGCAAAGAGACCAAGTTCTACCTTCTCTGTATAGAATTCAGAAGTCTTTTTCTTAGTTCCGCTTCATAAACGTTGCACTGAGAGTATACCTGTAGAATGCTCTCAAATCATCTCGGCAAAAAAATGCTCTCAAATCATTATTTCCATGAATAATACTGATAGCCTGCATGCAAGAATAACAACAAAAGAAAGGAAGGAATATACAAGAGAAGTACTTACCTGAGACTCAACACCAGCACAAACAGCATATATGCTCCAGTTTCTTGTGTAATTGTTGTACAGATGAACTTTTCCAAACCTAGCACAAGGTTGTCTTTGCTGTGTCCCGACGAAGAAGCAGTGATGAATTGTCACCCGGAGCATCTATCACCGACATGAGACGGGTCTGCTCCGATTAGCATGGCCTTATCATGCTGTGCAAAGTAACATCTGATGACAAAGAGTCAAATGACTCAGTTGTACACAACTTGCAGCTCAGGTGTACAGTAATGACAGAGTCTTGTGATGTCTATGGGTCCTTCATCATAATCACGAAGGCTGCAACGATCTATCCATATGTGCCTAGAGTTTGGTTTTATTATCATAACATTTGAATCCACCTATCAATTTGAATTAAAAAAGGGCAGAAAGAGGGAAATGAAAACAACGCCGAACTGAAATGCATTTAAATACACCAGAAACTTGAAGGCACGAGTAAAATCTGTCAGCCCAAAGTTAAAATTATTCTTGTGAAATCTAAAATGGGAGCAAGAACACCTTTTATAAGCATCGCGAGATCCCAAAACCACAATAAAACGGCCCTAATTTTCAGAATAGATAAAAAGATGAGGAAGGAGACAAACCAGCGAGGGTGGTGACGAAATAGAGAGCGCCATGGAGGCCGCCAATGGCATTGCGGCCGAATCCCTCGGTGCGACCCGCCATTGCTCTGAAGCTGAAATCAACGTCGCCGTACGGTAGCAGCGAAGCCATGTTTGCCTCACTGTTTCATAAACCTTAGCGTCAGAGAGATGTCAGCTTCTGATCGTTTTTATGGCGATGATGATCTGGATTCGTGGCAGATGTCACGGCGAGTATTTACTTGATATAAATTCCGTACG
>JANTPZ010004791.1:0-14549 GCA_025593235.1 Vachellia pachyceras | reverse complement strand
TATATATTTTAACTTCTGCTGCTGCAGGCTGGTGATTCCACTGCCGAGGAGCTTGCCAATGCCACTCAAGTGCAGGGACAATTCTTGCCTATTGTGAGGGAGAAGCCATCCGTTGGGCTTGTCAAGGTCACAGATGAAATGAAGGCATTTGATGCTTACAAGAAGCTCCGTGTTGAACGCACGAACGCACGCCATGTTGGTGCCAGGCTAAAGAGGGCCGCCGAAGCAGAAAAGGAAGACAAGAAGTGATGATCTTTCAACACCCATTCTGTACTCCATTTAATAGATAATTGATTGCATGTCATTTTGTCTTTGTATGAGATTCAACATCTATGGATTTATTTTAGAGCATTCTAGTTTAAATGTTACCTTGTGACCGGTTGGTTATTAATTTACAGTCTCCTGCTTTTTTAACTAGGGTGTCTGGGTTCTGAATGAAATCATTTTTGTCCTAAACTTTCTGTTTGTTTCTTAATGTGTGCTTGAAATACGCTTGCCCTGAAGATTTTATTATTTAGCCTTGTTTACGAGGCACAAGGAGACATCATACGCTTTTGACATCAAGGGTATATTAGCTGCTCTTACCTTTTTAAAAGTTCAAACTAATGCCATGTTTAAGCAAGTATGAAGGAAATAAAATATGAAAAATGGCGAATATATAACTCCATGGAAGTGTTGTACTCTCTTATCATATGTTTAATATGATAATTGGCTTTGCCCTTTATAGAGTTAAATTACAATTCTATCTTTGAAATGTCCAGCAAGACACAACTCATTTTTTAAGTGTAACGTAATACTGTAACAGTATTTTAAATCTTAATTTTATAGGCTCAAACATCCGTTAGTAGTTTAATGGCCCAATGACATGTAAGTTTATTGAAAGTAGGCAATTGCAAGTTGAATTGCACTTTATGATCTTCGGCTGTTAGTACTTTTACTTCTAATTTAAAGAATTGACCCAAATGTTTAACAGTAAATAATGAAAATTTATACATCAAATATTAAGTTTTCCATTAATGTATTCAGGTTTTAAAAAAATATCATCAATATTTTTCATTATGTAAAAAATTCAAGCAAAAAATATTTTATCTACATTATTTGCACAAATAAGGATTAATGCTATTTTTTTATGAAAAAATGTGTTAATGACAGTTTAGTGACGTAAAAATTTCTCTCTGCATAAATGAGAGGTCGCTAGTGTCTACCTGTCTAATTAAAAAAAAAAAGAAAAATATTTTTTTGTGAATATTTTCATGGCCATGAAGAAGGTATCGATGCCCACGATAAAGAAAATCAATTCATTGTGGTTATGGAATTCAATTTTTTTGTTAAAGAGGGATGGGAGGAAATGCCCACGTGGAAGCATATGATTGGCTAATGGCTACTGAGAGATTAAAGTTGCTCCACCACCCTGCTCTGCAACACGTTATGAAGAGGCCTCGAACGTAACGCAATTGATCATCGTCTTCTAGTAAGCAGTGCCGGAGGGAACAGATTAGGTTCAATCTCACAGAACCAAATGGGTCTCAAGGTTTGCAACCCTCAATCTCCGTCTTCCCCAATTTTCAGTTTGAATTCTTTCATATATTATTCATCTCTACACGCTGTTCAATCCGTTTTTTTTTCTGGCTGTAAAAGCAAGAAAATTGCTCGGATCCGCGCCTTTCCCGGTGTGGTTCTGTCAATTTTCTGTAGTTGGTTCGTTGCTCAGATCTGCTTTTCTTGGGATTTATCTTGAGTAATCAAAAGTTATCTGTTCGCTGTTTGTTTGTTCTGAGAAGAAGCCCTATCTTCCCTGTTTATTTTGCTTGGCGGGTATTTTGTAACTTTCTAGTGGTATACTTGATTTGTTTGAACGGGTTGCTTTTGTGTTGTACCTGAAATGAGACTTTTAGCTCTAGTTTTTCAAGTGTAGGCTTTAAATTACTTATTATAGATGTTGGGGGGATAGTTCTCTCGTGTAACATTGATATGGTGTAGGAAAATGATTAAAAAATTTATAGAATCCAGTGATTTTAATCAGAATAGAAGACTTGGATCGCATAAATTTTTCATGAAATTTTTGGAGTTGTGTTTGTAGTTAATATTTGATGATAGTGTGGAAAGAACCCTGTTCTTGCAATCTGTTTCATCAGAATTGCGAGTAAGAATCCAGTTAAGCATATTCAACTTCAGGTCAATAAGGATTGTTTTGGTTGCAACTTACAACTTAGCCTGGGGTAGCATTAAAAGTTCATTTTTTTCATTTGGAGCTTTGAACCACTTCTCGAATTGTTTGCTGTAAAATTTGCTCTCAGAGTCATTTTATTTTTTCCTTTATGAATAGCAAAAGTGAGAAGTTCTTACTCTTTATGCATCATCACACACTCATTGGGATATTGTTATGCAGGAGGATTTTGAGCAGTACGCTGAGAAAGCCAAGACTCTGCCTGAGACTACAACAAACGAAAACAAGCTTATCCTCTATGGATTGTACAAGCAGGCCACTGTTGGACCTGTTAACACCAGTGAGTTTTTTTCTTTTAACAAACTAGATTTAGCAACTTTAACTTCAGAATTTATGTTGGATTTTCCCGGAAGTTTCAAAATAGAGCAATTTTGCCCCCATTCTTTCAAAAAAAAAAAATACTAATGTTGACTATTAATATTTTTAATAGTAAGGGGCTTCATTTTGAAATATCAGGGGTAAAATTGCTCTTAAAATAACTTTCGGGCAGCATTGCTCTTTGATGAAAAATTTCTGCAGCAAATTTTCACCTTAACCCTTTCTTTAATGTTCATGAATTTGTCTGTGATTTCCAGGTCGTCCTGGGATCTTCAACATGAGGGACAGAGCCAAATGGGATGCATGGAAGGCTGTTGAAGGTAAAAAAAAGAAGAAATAGTTCATTACTCGGATCACTTGAAAGCTGTCTAGACCAATTGATCTTGTACTAAAGCTTGTTGCTTTATATGTATCTGACAGGGAAATCCCAGGAAGAAGCTATGAATGATTACATCACCAAGGTGAAGCAGCTTCTGGAAGAAGCAGGAATGGCTGCTTGATAAGAGATCTTCATTTGCCTTGCTTCATTTATATTTATCTGTGTTTTGCAAAATAAGATTATGCAGTGTTCAGTTTCTGACACTATCCAATGTTTCCTCTCACTATGTGACGAAATCAGCTGTTAAATTTGCGACGTAGCTTTCAGTATGGAAAAATCGGTTTTGGCTGAGCCAATGAGATAGAAACAACTAGAAAATTTTCACCTGATTAAGCTGGATTTCTTGATCGGTCTTATTTCCTTCTGCTCCGTATGAAATGGTAGCAGTAGCGCCAATTATGCATTAATGCTTCAAATTTTTATTAATTTGTAAATGTAAGATAGCATGAGTAAAATAGAGACATCTTCGTGAGAATTAAACATGTCCACCTGTCCCTACATAAAATTAATGAGGTTTTATCAAAAGTTTATTGCCCCAGCGAGAAATGAAAACGATACATTTACATATTATATAAACCTTAATAAGTTTTGTAATTCATTAAATGAAAATGATTTAACTCATTTATCATATTCTCTTATCATATTGAATGTTTACAAGTGTAAATAAGATTTAGAAGTGCATTTTTTTCTAAAATTGGCATATGATTTTACAAATCAAAGACTCAACTGGGGGCTTCTTCTAAGTTCAACCTGATAGATAATATGTGGACAAACAAAATCAAATGCTCTAGAGTAGTAGAACAAATTCAATTGAATTCTCCTTAGAAGAGACATCACACTTGATCCCCTAAAATGCAACATGAGCAATTTCAAGAGTTCAATGAACACGGATCTTCTTCCGCGAAACAGCATAGTTAAATTAATTCAACCTTGCTCAGATTTGCCTAGATCTTATCTAAACCTATCCAAGAATTGTCACATCTTATCAAAACTTACTCAGACCTCGGACCTAGTTGTTTAATATTTGACAATATTTAAGAAAAAAAGGTTGAATTCAAAGAAAACAAGTAAAGCATGGGGGTTGTATTAAATATTGAATTTGCGTATAGCATAAATAAGGTAAATTTAGCTGTGGGGGGTGGCCTTCTCTATTGGCATTTGGTGTTAGAAAATTAAAAGGAGATGATTAACTCTTGGGGTATTAAATAGGTTATGATGTTAACAATCCAACAACACATGAAAATTGAACTAACGTACTTCTACCATAGTAAGTAAATGCACATGCAAGGCTTTACGTACAAAGCTTAAAAACCTGCCTCACCCACTCCCACAACCACCACCTATCCACCCAACTTGATAAAACTATTAGTAAAATCACTTGTCGTCGTCTTCCCTTGTCTGCAAATATCTCCTGCATGCCCCCACCACGTTTTTAGTTTCTTAGTTCATTTGTGCAAGGTTTTGGTGTTTGGTATCGATGTATACATCTATCCTTGTCATTTCTTTTCTCATGGTATATGATTTTTCCCTTCATGTATAAGCATTGGTTAACATCTTTTTTGTTTCCTTTGCTCTCTGTCTTTCTTTGCTTCATAACCCATGCACTTATTCTATCATCTGCAAAGAGTTTGAATTCACAATCTTACGCTGAGAGAATTTAAGAGAGGAGTTTGCCTCTTTGGTTTATAAAAATAAACATTTTTAAGGACATGTAGGGAAATAATCCAATTGAAATTTTTGTAGATTTTTGGTCGTGACCTGACCTGAGGATTGAAATGCTCACATTAGACCCAAAAATTAAGCTAAAGAATTGTGGGAATGCCTCTATTACATGAAAGAGTTGCGCAGTCCACCTACAAGTTTATCCTAGCTAAATAAGATGGATGCTTGGTTGGCAAATTGGAACATTAATATGTTATGGGATCCTCGGTGACATCATCAATGCCATCATATGTTATGCAGATCGTCCCTTTACCTCTGAGCACTTGCAGAGAAATTTCCTATGGGGGAGCACCTTAACACAAAGAGAACCCCATTTGGTGGCTTGGGAGAGGTTGTGTTCAAGGAAGGAGGTTGGTGGACAAGGGCTAAGACAAGCTAGATATCAGAACAAAGCATTTTTTTTTGTTCCCGTCCAATTTCCGGAGCTTCACCCTGACTAATCCGGACCCGACTAGCGTCGCGCACCTGGAAATGGTAGGTGAGTCTCCCAATGGTGGCTACTGCATTCTGCATATACAAGGACTCGAACTTGAGACCTTGCTTAAGTTGAAACAAACCGCTTACCACTTGATCCAACCAACCGTTCGTAGAACAAAGCATTTATGATTAAGCGTCGGTGGTCATTGATACATAATCGTGATTCACTGTGTGTCACGTTCGTGAGAGAGAAATACAAGCTAGACTGGGAATGATAGTATTCCTAAGATTGAGAAGAGGAAGATGGAATCATCCATATACATGGAAAGGAATCCGTAATAGTTGGGCCACTGAAGGAGATCGAGCGTAACTTGGCAGATAGGTGATGTGAGAAATGGCTTGTTCTGAAGGATCATTGGGTCCCTCGATCACTCTGAGACAATATTGGATAAATTAGCAGTATCCGCTCTTTAATTCAGAGGATATCTTACGTACACTGGAGGGTTTCTGATTGTTTGAGCTCAACCGGACAATGGCTCTGGCATAAGTTTAACCATTTGATATATACCACACATGGGCACCCAGGTGGGTTAGAGGCAAAAACCAAGACAAGCATATCTGGGGGTCTTCCAGATGCAAGTTGCATCTGGAAGACTCACCCCGATGCCATGATATACTCCAAGAAGCAGAAAGAGAGGCGTGGGAGACGAATGTTGATCTATCAATTGCAAAGGAGCATTCTGCTGAAGTGGCTCTTCTGCGGCGTTAGTTTTTGACTCACATGCTTACCATATGAAATTTTCCTCTACGATCAAAATTAAATAAACAAGCTAAATAAATTTGCACAAGTGAGTTGAATATTTGGCTCTGGCTCTATATGTACATCCAATATCTGAAGTCTTTCTTAAGTATATATATTTAGCACCTTCAACTATTTTTTGTGCCTCGGTACCGTGTTAAGGTGTGGTAGCAATACTTCCATTATGGAGGTTCAGCTGAGGGGTCAAGTTATAGTCGAATCATAGCGTTCAGAGTTCTACTTTACTGAAGGTTAAGATAATAAAGTTGTGCACTGACTAACATTTATAACTTTTGATCTAATAACAAACGTTTGATTCTAACATATTAGACAAACCAAAAAATATTTTGAGGTTCTAAACCTACCTAAAAAATACTCCAAGGTGCTGGATGTATATGAAAACATAAGACATGGCGCTGGATGTACCATAAAACACTTTATAGTGTTGGATATTGTACATAAAAAAATACTTAAAAATGCTGGATGTATTTTAACCGTTTAAAATATTTATGATATAAAATAGTTTATTTAGGGTATTTAATCTCTAAAAAATCAACTTGAATCTTATAATGAAGCCTGCAATTAAGGTTGAAGGCAGTAGTATTACTACCATCGAATTCAATTCGCCAACACGCAACAGGCTCCGACACGGTGCTTAGAATAACTGGAGACGGTGCGGCAGATGGGGCAATTCGGGTGAGACCAGACCCACACATCTATGCAAGTCACGTGAGAAGGGTGTGAGCAACCCGGCAAATGCAAGTCACGTGAGCCTCCAGCTCGATGCTTTTCCAGGGTTAATCCTTCGGGATTTTACATCGAACGTAAACAGCCACCTAAGCATGGTTCAGCCGAATAAAATGGTTTAAAGAGTGATAAAATTACCTTCAGATTCAGATTCTAACAATAGCTGGTTCGGTTGTTATTAACGGTTGATGCTGATATTAATAACAACCAAAAAAGATACTCCAGAACCTGATGATAATTTTACCAATTTTGTAGACTTTTTGTTCATTATTTTTTTTATTTGATGGTAAATTTCTTGTTATTCAATCATTCTGGATAGTGCTTACATTAGAGACCGGGGTAGTTCCATGCCATCAAATTATACACTTGATCTATATCTTATATTACACCAAATACTAATGATTTAATGTTATAAGCATCATCAAACGTATGACCTCTTGTGTATTAATAATCCAAATGGGAACCAAATGAAAAATTCAACATATCAAAGTAAAGATGCAATAATTATATATATATATATATAATCATCCAGCCACTTTATTAATAGTCCAACACTTCAATCCACCCTACTTTCTATTTTTTTTTAATTTCTTAATTTATTCTTATCAATTACACATACTGACGCAGGAGAACATCCAGCAAGCAAAATTCCTTCCAAAGTTTATATCCAATTATAAAATATAATAACAAGCCAATTAATTTTAAGATTACCTCATTTTATAAAAAAATATTGTTAAACGTACATTTAATTTTTCCAAACATGGTTATCAACATAGCCAGTATAATAAACATTCAAACATTACAATAAAAGGTTATTCACATGCAAATATTAAAAAAAAATTTAATCACACAACAAAGTAAATCTTTTATTAAGGATTCATGTTTTTTTCTGATTAATTTATCCTGTTCATTTACTTTAATAAATTATTATTATTTTAAAAATGATTGAGTTATACTTGATATTTCTCTTTTTTTTTTAAGATAAAAGAGAAAAACATACAATGATAACCGAAAATTAAATAAGGCTCAAAACGGTCCATTCACGTAACTTATTTCTTATGAAGTCTCCAAAAATTATGAAATTATGTTTTTTTCTTAAATAACCAAATATTATTATTATTAGTATTATTAAATAACCAAATAGCTAACTTCATATAATGTATGAGTGTCGTTTTGAAATGACCGAATTATCCTAATGTTAACAAGAGTATTTCCTCCACCAACCTTGGTAATCGCAGTTATTGTCACTGCTTGGTTGCAACAATAACTAGGACAGTGGCAATCAAGGCAATAGGAAAATAATAATAATTTCGCCAAGAAAATTAGATTATTTTACAAACAAAAAAATTAATTTCAAAAAAATTCCTTGAAAATTTATAGGAATTAAAAAAAATTAACTGTACCTCTTTAGTATGTTTTTCATAATGAAATAAAATTAGAGTATTTATCAGAGCAGAGCATTTAAGATGGAGGGCCATGCCATCAGAAAAACACAAGTGCTATATATAATTTCATTTGGCTAACACATTCAACAACCACTTTTATGGCTTTCTTCAATTATACATGTCAAATCAAGGGATTTGTTAGGTTAAAGAAGCCCTCCTCCTCCTCCTCTCAGACCATTCATTCATCATTCCTACTACTGAACAAAAGGATATCTAGACATATAATACTCTCTTACGCGAGATGCTCCATCCCTTGCCAGAATCCCTTCGAGATCTCCGATGATTCTGGCTAACCATATCTCCAGATTCCTCTGAATCTCTTTCAAGTTGTTCCTTATGGAATCTAATGACCTCCTTGTTCCCCCTACCTCCTCTCTGCAATAGTTCTTCCCAACTTCACTCTGTAATGCAATCAGCTTCTGTCCCGTTTCTGATGCCCTCTGCTGAAGCCTAAACGCCTCCAGCAAGAACTCCGTTTGCCGTTGCGTTCGACATTCTGAATTCAGTGTCGGTTCACATGGATCGCTTGCCTGCTACAAGATGGACCACATGTCAAGGTAAGCAATGAACAATGCATCGGTAAGTTGGAAAAAGCACCGCATGTTACGTGTAAATAGACAGGTGAAGTGGTTGTTGCCCCTAGCTAGGATGAACTCGGAAGTGAATTTTCTTCAGCACAAAGAAAAGTAGCAAGTGGGATGATAGTGATAAAGACATGTCAAGTTCTACAAATTTGGTGCCCATTTGATATGTGGTCCAATGTATATTATAAATGCTTGCACGAAGCACATGGTTTTGGTTCTGCTATCTGTCTTGATCACTGGCAAACCACATCCTTGACTCCTTTAGATGGAAACTGTTGAGAGTCACATGAATGGATTTAACTATACATGAAAGAAACAGATGAGTGGTTGGGGCAATGTGACATCAACCTAGATCTGCTTAGATTTATCCAAATATTTACACGAGCGTGCACGCGCACACACACACACACAATTATATTGAATAGGAAGGCACATTATTCATTAAGCAATGAACAAAGCGACTCAGCTTAGACTACATGCAATGAATGGGACTCACAGTCTAGTTTGATATTAATTTTGGGTGAACACCATTTTGGGACCATTCATCAGTAATTTTAGCTGGTTGAGATAACAGACAACCTATGGTTGGAGCATGACCAAAATTCTTTGCCTTCCTGTCCTGTCCTCCACTAAGGCACAGACTTGTCAAGGACAAGAATTTTATTGTGTGGTTTTTGACACCCATTAGAAGACACAGATGTTCAAAAACCCAAGTGATAAAAGATAATAATTGGAGGGTACAATGTTTCAAAACAAAAAACGAAAGAATGATTAGAGAGTTTCATAGATGACAAGAAGATACCAACAAAACGCAATGAAGTTGGAGCTTTTTTGGCCAGTAAGGTTGGAGTTAACTTACTATTCTTTTGCATAAGTCATCAATCTTCTCTGAAAGGGCTTGATATCGCTTTGCCTGCTTCCTCATTAAGGTTGGCACCTTTGATAGATCACCCTTACCAATGTTCTCAAGATTCAACATTTCCTGCTCAAGTAATTTGAGTTTATTTGAGACTCCAGATGAATCATCATCTACCTTCCAAGGGGACTCCCTTCTGCCATAAAAGATTGTCATTTACTTTTACCCTTCAATTACTCGGAAGATTGATAGTAAATGCTTCAGAAGTAATCATCATTTAGATTGTGAATTTAATTTACCTTGCCACAAAATGCTTCATATTATACGTTGATTCATGTGATTCATACTGCACATCCTGCAAAGGTTAACATTCAAAGATCAGAAGTAGTTGTTTATGGTTTATACAACCCAAAAGAGTATCAGTTTTTTATTTCTGGCTGAAACATATTACATATATGCAGTATGAATTTAAAACCAGTTTTTGTGTTAACTTTTAACTAGAGATAGAAAAGCCACCATTTAGTCCCGTGAAGCTGCAATTTTTTTCAAATGGTTGAAGTAGAATATACTAATTTCAGGCTAATCTAAGCAATCACAACTGATCATTCCTAAGGGGGTGTTTGGATTAGCTTTTGGAAAGTGATTTTACACAATCCAAGATAAGTATGTGATAAGAGTTTTGCCTCGACTTACGTGAAAGTGCTTCTAGCAATTTGACAAACACCCAGGCATGAAGGTTCTAAGGAATGCAACTAGGGAAGAACAAAGAGAGAAAAGCAACAAGAGGGGGCCCAAATCTTTTATCTTGAGCTATCAGTTTTATTGGCAAACCAACTAATTCTTGAAGGATAATTTGCAGTGATGAAGAGAGGGAAAATAAGAGACTAAGAGCTCGTTTGGCCATAGTGGGGATTAGTTTTTATGAAATTCGATGTAAAACCTAGTTTTAGAGAATAAATTTTTGGAGAATATCTATAACAGATTCCGAGGCAAAACTTTGATTTTGAAAAGGTGATTTGTATTTAAGAAGTTATTGTAAGAATGACTTTTACGGATTCCAACGCAAAAAGTAAGTAGAAAAGAGGAAAGGGAAAAAAGAAAAAAAGGAAAGAGAAAACTTATTATGGGAGAGGGTGTGATTTGACAAAAAAATAGATTTTTCAAAAATTATGTTTCAAACCGAAGTTTTTCTTCAAAATAGCTTTTCTGGAAAAATGTAAGTAGTTGGATAAAACCTAAGTTAGGTTTTGTGGTAGGTTTCCAATGTGATGCCAAACAAGCCCGAATTGTTATTCTAGTTCTCCTACAAATTTAGCTAAGAAATTAGCGGCTTAAGCAATGACAAAATCATGCCACCAGACAATAACTAAAAATTGATGTTCCAGTTAATAATGTTGATCAGAGAGAAACAGGACTAGCACTCTGTTACCTGGTGATTTGAAAGAGGGTCACATATGCATAGTAACATACATACATACGTATCAACAGACAATGGACAAGTTGCAACAGGAAAGATGCAAAAGGAGACAAATAAAAAATGGTTGTCCGAGCCCACGAAGATTATTTCCTTCTGAACCCAACAATTTACTAAGTTAACAGAGTTAATTTGAACTTCAAAGCAATCAAGGAATCTTGGGCCAGCCATTATAATTCTAAAGCATGAAGCTAGAACAAGTGGTATGAAGGTCTCATAAGCCAGAATCTCACAGCAGAAACGGTAAAGATAGGATGATTCCTCAATATTCAGCTGAGAAAGTAACCCAAATTCTATGAAATAATAATGCAAAGTGACAAATTAAGTCTAAGGTTTTCTCTTCGCATGAAACTCAGAAGGAAATGAAACAAAAAGGAAGCCAAAAAAAAAAATTGCTCACACCTGCCAGAGTGTGGTTCTTTCTGCCCAAAGCTTAGAAGCAGAGGCCAGAAACTCAGAATCAAACCCATTTTCAAGTTGTAGGTACCTCTGACTCTGTTCGTAGAAGACATCGACTTCCTCAACACTGCTATTCGTCCCAGGCATACATTCCTTCGAGTCGTCCCTTTGAAACCACTCTCTGCGGTTGTCCTCACCGTAATCCCTGGCCTGACGCCCACCCAATTCCTCCCCTTCGTCCTCCCCACCATCTCTCCTCGACATGAAGCTGAGCATCTCATCCCTTTCTCTCACCTCCCTCTCCAATTCCTCAATCCGAGCCCTCGATTCAGCCTCATACTTCTCGAATTCCGCAACCTTGGACCTCAAATGCGCGATTTCTTCAGTGGCGGAATCGATTTCGTGAAGCAACCGCTTCTCCTCCGCCTGCCAAGCGTTACGGTGGCTAGCGAAAATTTCAACAACTCTCGCATTGGCCTTGCAATCCTCTTGCCTCCTCGATCTCATTAGTCTCAGCTGTTCTTCAGCTTGAAAAAGCTTCAACGAGCGCTCCCTCAGGCGAGATTGCAGGTTCTTAACAAGAGTGAGAGCGTTTTTGGGTAGGAACGCGAGAAACAGAGAGAAGCTTAGGCCCAAGAATGAGGTGGTGAGCTTCGTGAGGTCCCCTTGTTGAAACTGGTCTTCATCGTCTTGCGCCATTGCTGTTGCTAGAGCAGTGGGATTTGTGGGAGGCTCTCAAAGAGTGACAGAAAGAAGAAAAAAGAGAGATTTTGTGTGTGGGTATTCCAAGGTGGGACAGAAAAAGAGGGCTCCACTGCAGTATGGTGCGCTGCATCTGCGTTTAAGATCAGAACAGAACAGTAATATATTGTCATTTTGCGAACTTTCTTTCTCTGGGTTGTTGTGGCCGACACAAAAAGGGCTCATCTTGAAGGGTTATTTACAGAAATGGGATCCAAGTCCAACCTCGCAGTTTCAAATCCTTTGCATTATCATGGATGGACCGTAAAGTTTGTTCATTATCGTCGCGGGGAAAAGGTCAAATCCTTTTCAGGAAGAAAGTTAACTTTTTATCTGTTTAATAATTAAAATTCAATTATGTCTTCAAAAGTGCACTTTTTTTAAGTAATTACCTCTGGAGGCATGAAATGCCTGTAACTATTGCATTAATTATAGAAGCTTTAAATATGTTTGGTACGTTAAAACTGATTTTAATCGATATTGAAATGAAATAAATATAGATATAAATAAGAGAAGCATGTATGGTACATGCATGGAATCTATAAATTATTTTAATTTAATTTTTAAATTTAAAATGTGAAATTACTCATATGCTCTGATTGCAAAAACCCTCCCACCGTCAATCACCGCCAAAATTTACAGCCACCTTTATCGGAAAATCAATTAAACCAAGTAAGATCAAATTGCACCCACCAAGCTACTCCACCACAACCTCGTTCGGCAGACGCCAACATTCTCATATCCAAAAATCAATCTTTTATTACCAAAATCGGAAGGTTCCAGATGGTCAAAATCAAATTTGAGAGTTCTAGACACCAAGAGAACTAAAATGGAGAAGACGAAAGAGTGGAGAAGACGGAGGAGTAAAATGGAGAAAATGAAGGAGTGGAGAAGGAAGGGTGGTTCTTGCAGACTTCATGGCCGAAGGGGGCAACAGATACTAGGAGGTCACCTGGTCGTCATCCACGCTGTTGTTGTCCGCCGCTATCGTCGCCGACGGTGGGGTGAGCGTAAAGTCAACCCTATTGTTGGAGTAGAGAGGATGAAGATGGAGGTCGCCGTCAGCATCGCCATGCTTGTCTATGATGGGGCATGTGCGGGAGGCCTCTTGATGGAAGAGGTGGGGGTAAAAATGAATCTACAAGTGTGGAAGATGGAGCCTAATTCAAACAGTTTCGATATAAATAGTTTCTATATGAAATCAATTCCATACCGATGTACCAAACATATTTAACACGTAATTTAAATCCATTTACATTTCTGTGCATTCAATTCCATCATACTAGTATGATAAAAATGTTTTACGATTTGTAATATAAAAGTATGCTTAGTGAGCGTGATAAAAAAAGGTCCATTATTCACTGCATTTCTTGGTAAATGATGGGTTAAAGTGAGAGACAACTCAAACAAATCGATTTGAAAAACGCAAATAGGAGCTACCTTTACTGTTTTTTAATAATAAACAGTAGTTTTACATGTAGTTTTGTGCGTGTCCCGTTGTCTAAATTATTGTTATTCTTCATGCTTTTTTGTTTTCCAATGTTTTCACTTTAGCATCTGACATTCTATTGTTCGTTATATACAAGAGTGTTAGAGAAAATATGAAACGGGTCTTTCATGTTTTCACCAATTAAGAAATAATTTTTTCCAGTTTCACATGTAATTTCTTGACCTGTTTTTCCATTATCGTATCAGAAAAAAATTAGATTATAAAATGAATTAAATGTATTTGGAAAAAAGTTCAATCTTTGACATCTTATTGTAATAACAAATTTCTGACTTTTTAGGTTATATAATAAAAAGGTCACAATTTTTTTTCTGTTTCTCTGAAGTCCGATAATTTAGCTAACATCTTCGCAGGTTTTTTTGGCCCCAAAGAATCTCAAGCTGGAGAAGAAGAACAAGCTTGTTGCTGCGAGACGACTTCTTTCTTTGCTTTCTGCTTCTCAAGCAAATAAAGCCTCTCTGCTTCTGGGAGTGCCTGTATGATTGTCTGCAACTTGATATTCAACTCTTCAACCTTATCCATGAGTCTGTCATTTGTAAACATCCCCATAATCACAGTGTTAATGGTTTCCCAACTCTCTATTATTGGTAAAGCTATTATCACTGCAGAACCAATTGTACCCCACCCTATTGCAATCACAGCCCAGAAGTAGAAGTACCCTTCACTAAACTGCCCTGTTCAAATCAGCAAATCACAACACCAGTTTCAGTTTATTTGTATCTTCTATAATTAGATACTTTCGTGTGTAAACGCATAAAATGCCTTTGAAGGAGCTACCTTCAGTTGGACTAGACAATGTTCAAATATGATCATCTTCATGATTAGATTAATATCAAAAGTTAAGATTACCTGCTGGGAGTGAGAGAATAGGCCATATTATAGCTATCAAAACAGTGAAGACAACACCCCACTGCACTATCCAAGCTTTGGCTTT
>JANTPZ010004790.1:0-12653 GCA_025593235.1 Vachellia pachyceras | reverse complement strand
GAATCTTTAAGAGAGTTCTTGGTCATGCAGGTAATTGTTGATGCTCCGCCAGAGAATGAACCTGTTGGATTGGATATGTTACATATGGGAAAAGGTCTAGCCTGGTTAAATGGAGAAGAAATTGGAAGATATTGGCCTAGGAAAAATTTACATCAAGAGTGTGTTCAAAAATGCGACTATAGAGGCAAATTCAATCCTGATAAATGTGACACTGGCTGTGGAGAACCCACCCAGAAATGGTAACACTTTGAAGCTAAGATGGTTTAGTCAAAGCTGAGGAACTAGATATGTTGTAACTTCTATTCAAACTGCACAACACTAGTAGAACTAGGCCAAGAAGAGTACTGCAACAGGACTTTTGTTTGTGTGCAAGTTTATCTAGGCCACGAAGCAATTCAAATCCTTAACAGCTTCTATAGTTGATAAAAAAAAGAAGCAAAAATACTATTCATGAATATTAGATAGAAGAGGAAACAATTGAAAACTGACTATATTTCATTGTCGTGGTGAGGTTTTTCTGGAGGCTTTGCCTCTTTCTTACAAGCCATGAACAATTTGTATGATAGTTATAATAGTCTTGTAGATTCAGTTACTTGTGTGCTATCTGACAAGTGGTTTGGAGTAGAAATCATCCATTATAAAATACTAATCCATTATGTGTTTATCATCTATTTTTCTTTTCGTGAAATATTGTGCATCCTTTTCCTATGGATCAGGTATCATGTTCCAAGATCTTGGTTCAAGCCATCTGGAAATGTTCTTGTTATTTTTGAAGAGAAGGGTGGTGATCCAACAAAAATTAATTTCTTAAGACGCAAAATTTCTGGGACATGTGTCCTCGTGGCAGAGGATTACCCCTCCCTTGGACTTGAGAATTACAAAAACACCCCTTTTGCCCGTTTAGCATGCCCCAAAGATACTCGCATATCTGCTATAAAATTTGCTAGCTTTGGAACTCCTTCGGGAACATGTGGGTCCTACCAAATAGGAGATTGCCATGATCCAAATTCTAGTTTACTTGTTGAAAAGGTATGTGTTTCTGGAATTTGTTCTTTACATTAACTTATTCTCTTCAGTCATCTCATGACATCTTCAAACATCTCATGTCCAGCTGTCATCTTAAAAACAATGTTATCATCATCTAATAAGATAACTGGATGGGTGCATTTATTGATTCTGTCGGTGAACTTATACTATCTTAGAAAAATGGGTGAGAAGTCTTTGTTTGAAAAGTTTATTGGCCAGAAGGACCCTTTATATTTTTATACACAGAAAGCACTGGTATATGAATTCAAATCCTTCTCATTAATAAATTTTTCAAATAGAGATTTTTCAAGCTGCCTGTTGATTATTTATTAACATATAGTCATGTCTGTTTTATTCTTTTTGTTTTAGAAGATTTTATTTTATTTTTATATGTTTTATTGCTTTTTTGCAGGCATGCTTGAACAAAAAGGAGTGTGTCATAAAATTGAATGAAGAGAATTTCAAGAACAACCTGTGTTCTTCTGGTTTAACTAGGAAACTGGCAGTGGAGGCAGTGTGTAGCTGATGCTTGGCATTACACCATTTATGCAGAAGCTTAGTTGAATAGGAGAAGCAAACACTAGAGAGTTTTGCATATTTTGTCAACAACTTAGACTCTTCCTTCTTTTCCTAATTAATAATAATAATTTTGGCTGTTTGGCGCATTTTCTGCTCTTGCTGTGAGAAGGAAATGAGTGAAGTTCTTCTTCAGATATTGAATCGTGGCAATGTATGATTCTTTTTTCTTTTTTTTTTTTTGCCGAAAGGCAATGTATGATTCATGACTTGATAATCTCATGGGATTAAATATAGATAACAGTGTTGTTTTTTTAAAATGTAATAAAAATAAAATTGTATTATAAAAATAGTTATGTTTACCAAGACTAAGCTCATTTGAAATGAGTTGACATCATAAATCTTTATCATTGATTCTCAACTTTATTTCCAACAAATAAAATCAATTTTTGATTAGTTTGTCGATTCAAGAATGATTTTCAAGACTACTTGAACTGGTTTTATGATTGTTTATTAACTTTTCAGCTCAAATCACTAGTTCAAATTGACTTTTGTAGTCAAAATGTAAATGATAACAAATCGGTTTCAACATAAGTTTATTCTTCAAGTTTTGGTTTAACTTTAATTGTAATTGATGAATAAGTGGATAAACACACACCAATCGTATTCTTGGAAACTGATTTATAAAAGTGGATTCAACCACTGCAATTCCACAACAATTGCTTTTTATAAGAAATACTACTTGTACTACTTGTTTTAAAACACAACTCACTAATTGTACAAGTGAATTTGCATGAATTATATATAAGTAGATATTTTAAGATCTCATCGATCTAGATCCGATCGGTTTGATGCCTTTGCCCAAGGCTAGAAACATAATGCTTGCATGCCTTCTCTCTTGGCAATTCCCTAGTCTCAACTAAATCTAAATTTAGTTGGACCAACGTTAAATGATTTAGGCTATGTTTGGATCAGTATTTTGCTTTATAAATGGTGGGTTAAGGAAGGAAAAGTTAGTTGAAGCATAAAAAGGAATGTGTGAATTCCCAATAGACTTTTACTTGGAAAGCCACTAGGCCCGAGAAATACTTTTATCATTTACGAGGTAAAATATTTGAAGGAGATTATAATGTTTTACAGAAAAACACTGTTAAACGTATGTTTAGCTTTTTCGAACGTGATTACAAATACATCAATTTTTTTATTTTTTCTAATTTAATGCTAATATTTCTCTTAAAGCTACCCAATTGTATAATGCATCTATTTGCGATCGAGCTTAAGCATGCATGTATTTAATAAAACCATATTCTTTTCAATTATTTTACCTGCAAACCTGATTTTCAATTATATCATCTAATGGCATGTTTGGTATGGTGCAATTGGAAATGGAATTCAAAAGGGTAGAAATGATTTCCATAATGTAACCCATAGAATTGCATTCAATTCCATGAAATTGATTTTTTGACCTCTAATTTTTTTTCTATATTTATATCCATTTTCATCTCCATTTCCATTGCCATTTCCACCAAAATCAATTCCAGCGTACCAAACGAGCAAACAATTTCAATTTCTCAAAATGATTTTTTTTAATAAAAGTTTATTCAAATATAAATAACATTATATTAACTCACTTCTACCCTAACTTCAATGTGCAAAAATCAGAAATAAAAGTTACTTTTGACAAGGTAATTTCATAACGAGTTATTCTCTTCAGTCAACAAAACAAAAAGATACAATTCTAGATTATACAAAATTATCCTCATCATATAAATTGCCGTAGGCAGAGTTACAACTTCCAAAATCCTAGTGTGAAATAATCTCATCTCCTCGAACCACATTCATGTCTTCTTAATTGAAGATACTTCTTTGCCTCAACTCTGTAGGCTTGACCCTCATATCAACTCACCCACCAGTAGTGGCTTTGAAGACTACATTTCCTCCTCGAGGCAGAAATTTGATTGTTTTACAAAATTTTTATCGTCCACTCATCTGCAACACCAACGTTAGGCTTCCGGATGGTCATAGCAGGTGACCCGTGGGACCTTTGAATCCAAAGAGGGGCATTCACAATTTCGACCTTTTCGTTGGATGGTTCAATCAGTGCATTCTTTGAGCGTGAAGCATATCCCAAGAGGATAATCCTCTCAATGACAGCATTTGAATCATACTGAACACTGCCCCGGGAAGCAGGTGCAAGATCTACAGATGTAAGCTTTCCGTCAGCAAAAATGAAACGGCGATGGATATAGGCCCCTTGCAGGAAACTATAGCTGCTGCCGTCATCAATATAGAGTTCACCTTCAGCTGCTTGAGAACTGTTCAGAGCTATGACCTGTCAAATTGAAGTGACAATAATAATGTCACCAACGATCATGATGCAGACAAATAGTCTACTTTCCATTAGAGTCGGCAGTCTCCTCAAGGTACTGGCAAAAGTATAAATAAGACGAGAGAAGCCATGACACTCAAGGTCGAATGGTTTAATAAACAGGCTACTCAGGTTTGGCTGACAAAACCAAATGAGTTGAAAAATAAGACCAAGATCGGCTTAAGTAGTTCAATACTTGGACAACAAAATTGTATGAATCGGCTTGCAGTACATTAAGTTATGCAAATTCTTTATGCTCCACATCCTCTTAATTCTAGAACAAAATACACAAACCATACAATTGCCCGCATCCCTCATCAGTTTAATTCTACTGTGGTCAGGTGGCAACAGAGATATTACACAGCAACAGACATTTTTCGAAAACATCCCTGAGCGTTCAAAGTGGCAGGGAATTAATAATACCAAACTCCATGGTAACATTTTTTTTTTTGCCAAGAACTCCATGGTAACATATATGTGACTGCAGAGAGTTTAAATAAAAAGCCAAAAGCCCAAGACCTCCTATATAGAAACGAACAGAAAAAGGTAGGACGAAGAACTTCAGAGATAAAGTTAGACATGTAACTCCCACCCATGCATGCATATTCAGAAGGTTTACAGCAAATCAGGAACACATACCAAAGTATAAGGATCATTTCTCATCTGCGTGGAACTTCTTCGGAATCGGTCTTTCCTTGGTACAATGGTTCCAGCCCTCTGGAAAGCAGGGATACTCTCCTCAGTAGCCTTCAACTTGTGGGTCAATTCTCCCTTGTACACAGTTCCAGTTCTCAGATCATACCATGATTGCTTTCCGGGAAGATAAACTGACACATGTTTAGCTCGCTGGAAGGAAGAAAGAATTATAAGAGTTAATTTAAGAGATGCTGACAAGAACAAATGAAATGGAAAGGATATGCAAACAAAATACTTCAACAAATTAAGTACTCGGTAAATGACTAGAGCACCTCAGTATAAATTCCTTGCACTAAAAGGCTGTTTCCAACCATAAAAGCTTCATCATTGCTAAAAGTATCCTCATCAGATGGGAATTCCATCCACAATGGTCTTAGGACAGGAATACCAGTCAAGTTAGCCTCTCTGAATAATGTGTAGAAATAAGGGAGCAATGCATAACGAATATGTATTGAATCCTTTATAACTTCTGTGTTCTTTTCTCTGCAATAACACAGGGACCATTAACTAACAATCTTCACAAAGAGACTAGTGAAACTGAGGCTAAACTATAAAATCAAGAGATGAAAATGTAAATATTGGAACATGAAATTCAATTACTGTCAGTTATTAATGCGGCAGGGCCACAGGGGTCTCAAATAATGGATTTCAGCCATATAGCACCTATGTTTTAGATAGAAAATAGCTCCAAGAGTGGTGACCAAACAATTAATTTACACCACAAATTGGTATAGTACATCAGGGGGTTTACCTTTTTCAGAGTGTGGTTGACTTACAATATCATTTTTTCCACATTGTAATCTTAAGTACTTTCATAAAATCTTCACTATATTTCGGAAAGGGGAAGAAGGAGATCATGACAAATGACAACAATTTCCTAACAAGTAACTTATAAGATAGGGCAGTGAGGTCTTGACAAGGGAAAATAAAGAAAGTACCAAATGTTTGAAGGAACAAATAAGAAAATGAGAGTAATAAAAAAAGCCAGAAAGGTATTTTGGTTTGGTACAAAGGAAGAAATCTTAAAGTAATGCAAATCCTACCCAAATAGCCATGGTTCACGTCTTTTAGTGTCATGATGGGCATGGGCCCTGAAGAAAGGATAGAAAGCTCCTAATTGATACCAACGAACCAATAACTCAGTTTCAGGATTCCCAAAAAAGCCCCCAACATCAGCACCTGAAAAGATGTAAATGAGATACAAGCATGTAGTAAAAATAAAAATTGAAAATAATAACAAAAATAACGCCAACAACTGCAAGAGCACATTGAGTATAAATCCCAACCTGAGAATGGCAGTCCGGTAAGTCCAAGGGTTAATACCATTGGAACAGAAACCCGGAGTTGATCCCAATCAGCTGAGTTATCACCAGTCCAGACTGCTCCATACCTTTGAGTTCCAGCAAAGAATGCCCTTGACAAAACAAATGGCCTGTCCTTCCCCTCACCACGTTTCACTAGCCCGTCAGCTGTTGCCATGTGGAAGTAGTAACCGTAGACATTATGCAGTTCACGATGTTCCACACTTCCATAGTGTAAACAATCTCTGGGCATTGTCACCTGGATATAGATCAAGAAGCAAACCATATACTCAATCTTCTTCTCTAGAGGTGGACATAACACTTACGTAGCATGTTAGGGAAGTAGATAAACCCTCTTCCCTTGTGTGTATTACAAATTAACCAAAACGTTTGCTATTTGCTTCTAGATAGCCATATAACCTTAAAGCAGAAATTCAGTAGTAGCAAGAATATATGTGCTGATAATTCAAGGCTCAGTAAATGCATCATCCAAGGGCTTTAATGAGACAGAACAGACATAAAAAATAAGAACTTACAGAGGTACATGGACAAACTACCCAACTGTTATTTCGGGATTAGAAATTTAAGAACAGCATGAAGCTTATACTAGCATAGTAAATAATATTTCCTAGTAGATGGTCAAGAATTAACCAGAATTTGGATCACCAAAAATTACAGTATTATTGACCAAAAAAGGACCACGGTAGTATGCTAGCATTCATCAGATCTGTAGGACGAGTGAAAATTTTAGTCACAAGAGATTTGAATCTTAATCACATGTTAAGAGAGGATTTTTCATTCCATAATTCATTCCAGGACAACCCTGAATTGACTGAATCCCAACCCAAAACTCATGACCATGATGCAATTTTATTTATAATTATTATAATGGATATTATATCTCACGCACCTCTGCTTCATGTTTTTAGTGTACCGCATGCACACAAAAAAGTCTCTATACTAATTAATAATGAATCAAATAACAATGCATTTATCTTGGGAGACATTGCAAAAGCAGCTTATATGCATATATTACAATAAGAAGCATGAAATGTTGAAACCGTAAAAAATTGTATCTTTGAAGTCATTTACCTACCTCTGGACCATTGAAGACCGAGGGTTCATTCATGTCATTCCATATATAAAGTGAAGGAGTTGAGCCAACATAATTTTGGTAAGAGAACTTATCAGCCCACCATGATCGTATCTCTGGATTTAATGTGTCAGGGTATGATGATGAACCAGGCCAGCACCAACCATCGTAGTCATTGCCTTTTGCATCCTTTACATAATACCCTTTTTCCGTGGCCTCTTTGTGCAAATGAAATGACTCATCTCGCTTAATGTGAGGATCCACAATGGTAACCATGTGCCTACCTTTTGCAGCCAACTTTCTCTGCATCTCTTCAGGATGTGGGAAAAGAACACTATCCCAGGTAAAATACTTCTTCCCATCGGTGTGCTCAATGTCAAGCCACAAAACATCATAAGGGATGTCATGCTCATCAAAACTTGAATCAACATTCTCAACATCTTCTTCATCCCGATAGTTCCACCTGCATTGATGATATGCTGTTGAGAATAGCTGTGGCATTGCCGGAGCACCGGTTACAGTTATATACTGCCGCATCACATCCTTGGGCTCAGGACCAATAAAGAAGAATGCATCCACAATACCAGCCTCACTCATCCAAAAGGTATCAATCCTGCTTTCGGACGAAGGAAGCGAAATCCCCGACTCTGCATCCCACCCAGTTCCAAGAACATCAATCTGCATTTCAGCTGCATTCAACCAAAAGAACCCCGATGTTCTCCCAGACTTCCCATGTGAAATCATATAAGGTATTGACCCATAAAGTCCAAATGGCGAATCATGAAGATACTCAAAAACATCCAAATTAAACAGACGATAGGGTTCTGATTCCTCGACATTAGGACCTTTTGTGGGCTTTAAAGCAAAGCTGGTAGCATGCTCCGGAATTCCATACACAAAATCAGCCCCATAAAAGGAGACATCAAAACTAATCGATTGAGGGCCATACGGCCTAGTATCTGTATGCGATCGGAATCTCTCTTCCCAATCATCATCTTCCCTTTTCTCTCTCATCTGCTCAAAATCAAATAATCCATGAGAATTCAGGGAAACTAATCGATTACCAGCTCCATTACGCACGTAAACCTCAAATGGATCGTGACGAAGGACCACTTCATGACCGTCCGATAAATACACAATAGAAGAAGGACTGGAATCTGCGCCGATTGTCTCTGTCGAAAGCCTCTGGAGCCAAAGCTTCTTGTTCGAAAATTCGGACACAACCACATCCGGAACCTCGAAGCGCTTCTTGGGCGTCCCCAGAGAATGATCTTCGTCAATCTTGAGCCTCATTATCCCATCTTGGTACACAGATATGGTGAGAATCAAGGGCTCGATTTCACTTTGACCTTCAACAATTTCTGGGTTTTTGGAAATAAGCTTGGCGACGAGGTCGCCATCGGAAATAGAAACGTCGCGGGCAACAAGAGAGCAGAAACCCGGCTTGCGGGCTCGAGCTCGCTTGCAAAATGGGGTCTGGTTACAGTTTCTAAACTCATCCTTTTTCCAAGAGAGGACGGAGCTCAGATGCAAACTGAGAAGGAGGAGAAGGAGAAGATGAAGATTGAGGTTTCTCATAGGGGTGCTAGTCAGCTGAAGAACTCAGGAACATAGTAATGAATTGAAGACCAGGAAAGTAGGAAATGAACTTGTTTTGGTTATGTCCCGGTATTGGGTACGTTTGGAGAGTCCGTTTGGACTCCAAATTCATTTTCACCTGTTAAGCAAACGGAGAGTATGTTTGGGAGCACATTTTCAGAACGGCATTTCCTCAAACGATGGCATTTTCTCGAACGGCACAAAAGCAGGCTGCCGTACGCGTGAACAGAGCTCCTCTCCACGCCGCTTCCTTTTCCAGATTCGACAACGCTGGGGAGGCGGCGGCGGGTTGCCTAAGCGGAGGCTCTCCGACGACGTATTGCGTCCTCAATGGATAATTAAGCGGAGCCCTGGCTCGTGGCTCCCGCATTAGGACGAAGGCCCATTTCAATAGAAGCGTTCTTCTGCTGAAACCTTATCATCGGCCGGTAGATGGACGAAAGGTGGGAGACGGAATCTGCTTC
Organism: Vachellia pachyceras; assembly: GCA_025593235.1. Lineage (NCBI taxonomy): Eukaryota > Viridiplantae > Streptophyta > Magnoliopsida > Fabales > Fabaceae > Vachellia > Vachellia pachyceras. Next base: position 3,590 of record JANTPZ010004790.1, on the reverse strand, counting down.
AGTATCTGGAGGCAGAGATCGGAGAGAGAGAGGACAAGGAAAATTTATGGAGGTCTCAGCTCTTGATGATGATCCGATCATGTTTTGATTGCCAGTTTAGTTCTTCTCTTTTTTCTTTTTCGCATTTGGTCTCAGCTCTTAATTGCCGAGAAGGAAAAGCAGAGTATTGATTCCCCAACCCCCACTGAATGCATATAGTATATATATATATTTGGCACTTCAATTCTTTATAGATACACAGTGTTTATTTTTCCCAGTTTCAAAACCCTCGTCCATTGGAACAAAGCTCAAGTTGCATAAGAAGAGGGTGGGAAGTGAGAGGGGAGGAGGAGGAGGAAGTGTTGGGGTGAGAAGAACAGTGGAGTTTAATAATGAAGTGGAAGGATATACGATCGTTATTCTGAAGCTCAGTTCATAAATCACCAACACCGTAAAATATAGGCCACCGCCTCCGCCGCAAACATTGATGGGAAAAAGGTCATTTCGTCCTTTATCCAAACATAACTACATTTTTACCAACGGCTTATCCAAACATAAAATTTTTTCATTCTCTCAAAAGTCATTTTCAAAAGTCATTTTTCCCAACGGCCGTTTTCCCAACGGGCTCTCCAAACAGAGCCAATGTTTGTTTGAAAACTAGATTTTACAGATTTTGAGGTAAACTCTTTATTTTAAAAAGTGATTTATGTTTGGGAAGTTATAGCTTTCACGGATTTTGAGATAAAAAGTAGGTAGGAAAGAGAAAAGTAAAAAAAGAAAAAAAAAAGTAGGAAAAGAAAAAAAAGAAAAAATATAAAAAAAAGTATGAAGGAGAAAATCTCAATCAAACGAGAAATACAAGGTGTGTATCTATATAAATTTACTCTTCCGTTCGTCGACGACTCCGCATCTCGTCGAAGGATCTCGTCTTTTCTTCCATCATTAACAGCATACCTGGGAATTTCTTTCTCTTCCCACTCTGTCTTTTTAAAATTTTCTTTCTCCCTTTTTCCGAATCTTCTTCTTCTTCTTCTTCTTCTTCTTCTTCTTCGTCTCCTCCTCTTCATTCTATATTTCAATATTTTGTTCTTTTCCGATTCCCTGTTTATTACAACACTTTCGCCCCTCAATTTCCTCGACAGGACAAATTTCTGAATAAATTACATATTACAAGAATAGTCTCCATCTGAGGGTCATTCTTAACCTGTGGTTGTTCGATTTCAGGTACTTCCTTTCATATTATTGGGAATTTTATTTGATCAGTGTTGGAGGCTGTTGGGATTCTATTTTCTACTGAATTCAATATTCTATTGTGCTCTCACATAGGCTGCTGTTTGGGTACATAGAAAATTTAGTGAAGAATCTTTTGTTTCTCACGTACTTCTGTATTATCTTGATTTTTCCCAATATTTTTTATTTCCTGTTCTTATCTTGGAACGCATCGAATAACTTGCGAAAATTTCTTTGATGGGATGTCGCCAACGTTTGTCTGTGACAGAATATAGCTCTGCTTAATATATTTCTTCATAGTTGTTGTGTTTGCTGCTTAATTCACTTTGTTCATTAGCAGAGAATGGCTGGCCATCATGCGAAATATGACGATATGCTAGAGTCTTCTGGATTAATATCGGAGAACCATCGGACATGTTCTGCTCGGGCGGGGAAGAGGAAAAGATTGTGGAAGAAGGTGAAGTACCAGCTGGTTGAGTACCACTCCTTGCCGGGTTACCTGAGAGACAATGAATACATTCTTGGTCATTACCGACCAGAATGGCCCTTGAAGCAGGTGTTGCTCAGCATCTTTAGCATTCATAATGAAACACTGAATGTTTGGACGTAAGACTTCTTCTATTAAATTTTTTAATTAATATTTCTCCCTCCTTATTCTTAGTACTTCTTGCCGTAGTTGACGAAAATATTTGTAATTTATTAGCTGAATGAATTTAAAAAATTTAATCTATCATCTCTTATATGGATTGATCTCTCATGTCTCGTCTGTATATCTCAGTAGGTCGTCAAGAGTTAGTTGTGTTACGAATTTCCATATATTGTGATGTGAAAAGGGATGCAGTGGCTAATTAAGGATATGATTACTATCTATGAATCCAACTGTCATGGAGCATCATTAAATTGTATCTTAGTCACAACTATTTTACGAATTACCTGGTAGAACTGCTGAGGAAAAGAGTAATATGTTACTTGTTTGAAGTTGAAGTTCCGTATATGCACTGCTTCTTAACATTCATTATATCGCAGGGATGTACAGCGTGATTGTACTATTACAGCTTATCTCAATTAAGTATTACAGAAGCAACATTTATAATTTAAAATCGGCTTTCTTCTGTGGTAGCTTGAAACATTAAACTTATGGCATGAGTGACCACTCCGGAATTTAAATTTATAATGTATCATTTTCTTACCTCACTCTTCTGTGGTCATGATCATTGGAGAAAGGATGTCCTATGCCTTTTTGTGCAACAAAATTATGCCAGTGCCTTTCTTTATTCCCCCTTTTCTGTTTAGTGTTCCTTCTCCTTTTCCTCTCCTCCATTTAAGTGTTGTTAAAAAATATGTAAATCCATTGCTTTAAAGATCTTGCTTTATTTAGTCATTTGCTTCTCTTTTGTTGTCCACTACCTTTTAAGAATTTTGATTACCGAAATGATCTTAATTGGCATTTGGACCAAAGAAACACATGTTTTCTTATTTGTATGTAATTTTCTTATTCGTACACATACATTTTTGTTACTACAGGCATCTGATTGGATTCTTCCTATTTCTGGCATTGACCATATACACTGCCATGAAAGTTCCAAAGGTTGTTGATCTTCATTGTCTTCAGCATTTTCATGGCATTGTGAAGAAGGCTGATCTGCACAAATTGCAAGAACTTCGGAAATGCCTCCCCTCATTGCCCTCAATGGACATGCTTACATCACTTTCAAGTTGGCATGTAAAGGAACTTCTGTATAACTGTTTGCCAGAACGATTTTCCAGTGGCAATCATACTGATGGTTGTGTTCTGGTAAGTGCTTTACAACATACTGCTAGTTTTTCTAATTCATCTATCATAAACTTTGGCTTCTTATTGATATTTGGGTAATTTTGACTGGTGAGTTACTAATGCACAGATTCAATTTGTATTAGGTGGTTATATCACCAGGTTTACAGTTCATTGCATGTTTAGACTTCGGAAGAAATTTCAGTTATCATAGTCTAGGTGAAATAGAGAGCGAAAGATAACAATGCAGGTTGATAATGAAAACTTAACTTCCTGATGCAGGCCTCCTGTTTGCATTAAATTCATGACACAACGTTCATTATAATATAATGTTCTCCACATGCAATTTTCATCAGATTATCTAGATGATGGACTGGCTTTAAAGAGCTATTTGCTTATTTGTTTGTTTATTACATGCAGCATAGTGTGAAGGAGGACTTAGCTAACATAACTGCACCATTGATGATGAGACCAATTACAAGGTGGCCATTTTTTGCATTTTTAGGAGGTGCCATGTTTTGCTTGCTGGCTAGCAGCGTATGCCACCTCCTCTTTTGTCACTCAGAGCGCATGGCATACATCATGCTCAGGCTTGACTACGCTGGAATTG
>JANTPZ010004789.1:0-15185 GCA_025593235.1 Vachellia pachyceras | reverse complement strand
ACAGGTGAAATTTAGTTATCAACCTGTTTTTGGGTGTACACAGAATGGAGCTTTTAGCAAGTGATTCATGTGCTTCGAAACCTGAAACATATATTGGCTAAATTAGATACTTCAAAAATTTAGACTTCAAACTTTAATCAGTCAAATGAACAGGTGGCTTTCTATCAATAGAGAGACTGCAGGGAGAAGAAATGAATGTGGAGGTACAATCAGAAACAGTTCAAATAGGCCAGTCGATACAGGAAAAGGGGTTCAGCTATAGACAAACCTCCATATCCAGCCTAGGGTAAGTAAAAGAGAACACAATCTCTTCAGCACACCTTCGCAGTCCTGATGCCTGCAGAAAGGAATAGGTAGACATTAATGATGAATGGAGTATCATGAAGTTCTTTCTTCAGCATGTTCTGTATGATTTCCTAGAATGAAACGTACAAATTACAAACATCTTATGAAAGAGGCAGAAACATGAGGTTGTTAACATAGGTTTCAGCAGAAATTTCTAGTACAATCTTCCCTAAAGGAGAGCCCACTATTTTTCACAAAGTACACCATAATGCATAGAGCAGAAGCCATTTTCACCTTGAAAATTGGTGTTTCTTTACAAGCATTTGACTACTAACCTTATTCTTTGACAGCAAATGTTTTAGCTGCTCCCATCGAACAATATTGATGTCTTCTTTTGCACTTGAAGACCGCCTATTATCTTGCCATCTACCCCTAAGTTCAGAAGCAATAGCTGCAGACAGCACTCACGAATTATATGTACGAATCATAGCGGGAAATGTCAAAACAAGATTTGTTTGAAGGCATGACAGGAACAGTAAAAACATGTACCTGCATCAGGAATCAACTCTAGGATCATCTCATATCTCTCCTCGGTAGATAGTAAACTTTGACTTATTAATAGTTCTTTCTCAAAAAAATCTTTAAGAACTTCAGTGTATGCTCTCCTGCAAAAACGAAATTCACCTTAGCTTAAATAGGAACATGAAATATGTAGTCTAGAAAGGCAATCATCCATATAAAACTTACACCAGGAAAGGATGAAGAGCATGACCCGTTAGTGAAACCTTCTTATGACTATTCTCATTTCCCTGGACGGAGTAAAACATAGAAAGGACTCATTCAAATAGGTATTCTCAAAACAAACGCATTGTATTTCTAAAGAATACCACCTTGTAGACACGAAAATAGTCCGCAATAGCTGCCCTCTGCTCATTGGTCAACCTGCAAAAGTACAGGTAACATTAGGATCTTTAAAGCAAGTAATGGAAGGAAACAGAATGCAATTCTTAATAGCAGGGTCACACCTTCTTGCCTTCCCATCACAGACCCAGCAGTGAACACCACGGCGGCCACTGTAAACCCATAGAATGTGTTTAAAGCCAAAATCATCTGAAAAAGTAAGATTTCATAATTAAAAACATATTATATACAGTGTCAATGCCCAAGAACTCTAAATAACAGAAGGTGAATGCCAGTGTACTCATGCAAGTAATGATACTTATATACATTCCTTATATCAGGCATTGCTTAGGCCATCCATTTCCCACAAATAATAAAAAAATTTAGGTAGATCTCATTTTGTAATGTAGGGATTCTTTCTCTTTCTGGTCCGGCATGATACACCTGCCTTTCTGAAGAATGACGTCATCTGGCAAAATCACTTTACCTGCCTTATTATGAAGCTATCTTCTGTCACTTGGGACCATTTCTGTGTGGGGGCTATGTTCATTTTCTTATGAGATGAAACTTAATCACCAGTGTGAAAAATTCGCTACTGGAGACGGGAGAGAGCAAAATTAAGCCTACTGTTCTTTAACACAAAAACTGTAAATCAGTTTCACCACATTATATGAGATTCAAATGTCACCTCTTAAGGCAGTATCAATCACTTTAATAGCTATAGTCATCAATGGCCAGCAATTCAAGCAAACATCAGCACCAGTGCAGCAGTATCTAACATCATCATAATCTGTCATATCCTACAGCATATATTTAACTACAACATGTCAAGAATTCTCCAGTAGAGGATTTTATTCGACGAATTGAAGTTGAAAAGCTTACAATATCAAAAATTAGCTCTCTCTCAACTGGAGAAAAAACATTATCACCACTTTGAGCATAGGCATGCCTTTTTGTGGGCTGCAACACATAGCAAGCTAAAGATTAGGAAAAGAAAAACTGAATAGAAGATCTCGGTAGAACCATTTGAATGAAATATACTAGGAATATTTTTTAAAAAAAAATTGCATGTTTATAAAGAAATCATATTTCAAAATCCATCGCAAGACTGAGCGATAAATACTGAACGCAATCCAGGCATCAACGGTATCATGAAGAATTAGAATTGAATTTAATAAAAAACTAAAGCAATCAGAAGCTTATTTGTGGCTTGAAAACATTTTAATTTTTAATTCTTTTTAGACGCTGGAAAATACTGCATGGATAACAAGGCCAAAATCTGATGCTGAGTAGAAGACCAATGACGGTTCGAGACAGAATCTCACCTCCACGCTATACACAGGTCCGATATCAATCTTAAATGGGCATTTCTCTTTGACTGAGTTTTCAAGTTCCACAGCATTGTGGAAAGATTGGAATCGTAAAAATATATCGTTGTCAAGCGTGAATGAAAATTCCCTCCGGCTGATGTAAGAGGGATCACAACCCGGATGCTTCCCATCTACAAATACATTGAGAGGGAAGGGGAAAAGGAAGGCAAATGGGCATTGCACCCACTTATTAGCAAGCATGTCCCGATTATATGCATCGAAAGAGAAATAGGCGAGATAACATATATTCAACGCTTACCATTGCCGTAAGACATCCATCTAAAAAAATCAGCATAAGGAAATAGCTTTCCTGATGAAAACAAGAAGGGGGGAATATGAATCACAAACAAAAGTACATGATACGTCGTTATAGCATAAAAATAAGATAAACTGATAAAATCTCCAGTAACATGACGGGAAAGGGAAAATTTTGATCAGATTGTCAGGAAGAAAATTGCACTGTAGTTGAGCAAGTGAGCCAAAATTACAGTCGGCTCAGCTAAAAGGTAAATTAGCAATTGCATCCAGACAAGAATAAAAATTTACCGTAAAATACTTTAAGGTGATCCGGATTGAACTCGTTAGGAGTGTGACTTTCCTGCTTTTGTCCAGGCGCTTCAGGTTCATATCCATCGATAAGCATGTCATCATTTTGATTCTGGAGCTCTTCTTTCGTCATCTGTGTGGTTTGTATGCTCACTGCGTAACAGAGTTGGGAAATGAAAAGTGAATGATTTGATTGAGAATTGAAGATCGGAATTCTAGAGGGGAAAAGACGGTGGCATTGTTGGGAAAGGGAGAATATATGACCGATGACGGGAAGAGATATGGCGCGAGACTCTGGATAATTGGCGGGAAATTTAGGGGGCAAATATGGACCTCACAAGATGGCTGAAAAATATGGGCTTGGCTAATATTGGGCTCTTCTGTAGTAGCTTTGGTAATGGCCTTTGATGACAATTGTTGAATTCCTTGCTTTAATTTTTTTAAATAGATTTAGAAAAAAAAAATGCTTTGCAACGTGTGTTTGGGAAATACATCGGAAGGAATGAGTTATGACTTTTGAAGTGATTTTATGTATTTTGATATAATTTTACAGATTTTGAGATGATTTTATAGATTTCGAGTTTTTACAGATTTTCGAGATGGTTTTATCTTGGTTTACGTGCACCGTTAAGGAATTAAGTTCCCAAACAAACTCTATTGAAAAACACTATTAAACGAGCATTTTGCGACACCTTCATCTTTTTTGTAGAACTTGATTTATTGATTGATATTGGGTCATTTGGAGATTATCTCATTTTGTAGAAAAATACTGTTGAATAAGTGTTTGAGCTCCTAAGCTCAACCACACAGGGCCATTTATTGTTAAAGTATTAGTGGATTGTTTTGCCAAAAACAGACAGAAAGAGGGAGTGGATTCGAGGAGGGACTGGAGATTACAAATTTTTTTTTTATCATTTTTACTGCTCTGCCTCAAATTTGCGAATGAACTTTAGAATTTTCTTTATTTGTGGTGCCAGATTCGACATGTGGGCCATGTTTTTGATTAAGTTTCTCAGATCTAGAGTGCTCCATTGAAATTTCATCTCGGTCTAATGGTTGGAAACAATAGTTTGGTGGCACTTAAAGTTTTCCTCGAATGCTTATCGCTTAAAAACTTGTAAACCTCTCATCATGATGTTTTATTCTTACAAATTAATCCTTCCAATTTCAAAAGTCTAAATCCCTATCATCCTTTGGTTCCACTTGTTTTAATTATTTTTACATCGTATGGGACGCCTGCATGTAAATTTTTTTAGTTTATTTAGTATTCCGTTTGAAAAAATTAGAAATCTCGTTCAACAGTAATTTTCGTAAAATTAGAAGTCCAAAACCATCTCTAGACTGCACAAAGTTGACCAATTTAAAGGCCTCACAGTAATACCAATTCCATGTAGGTCAGTTAGGGGGGTAGACAGCAAGTGTTAGTCATTGCGATCTATATTTTGTTTGGACGCCAGCACATGTTTCAATGCATCCAACAGCTATTGTGCTTGTTTGAGAACGCGATAGAGAAGTACTTTTACTCAAGTTGAGGTAAATATGTGAAGGAGATTATCTCGTTTTGCGGAAAAACACTGTTGAACGTGCATTGACTTAAATATGTGAAGGAGATTATCTCGTTTTGCGGAAAAACACTGTTGAACGTACATTGACTTTTGTAAACGTTGTTACAAACAAGCCCAATTCCTTAAACGTTAAATGAACACGATTTGGGTGTAAAGAAAAAGCATGCAAAACCACTTATGTGCATGTTTGACAATAATTTTTTTGGAATCCAAAATGCATTTTGGACAAAAAACATTTGTTAGTTTGCAAATTCCAATATTTGGTAATTCTTTCTTTCAAATACATTATGAGCAAAAAACTCATTTTTGAAAGAATAAATGCATTCTGAATCTAACATTTATTTAAATATAAATACATCATGCTAAAATACATTCTTCCAACAGTTTTTCAAATGGAACTAGGAGTTAAGACTATTGAAACCTTTATGTCTTGTTTGGTACGCATAATTGATTTTTGATGGAAATGTATACGGAATTTAAAAGTATGTTTGGTATGTCATGGAAATAAATATTAGTTTTCATGTAAAATAACCAATATGTCCTTGCCAATATTTGCTCCCTCCCTTCTCATTTATCATTGTCGACCTCCGACCTCCTTGCACCCTCCTACCTCCATGCTCATCCCTTCTCCTCCATTGTAGACCTCCGACCACCATGCTCCCTCCCTTCTCCTCCATTGTAGACCTCCGACCACCATGCTCCCTCCCTTCTCCTCCGCCAGCAATTGTGACAGCGTCTCATCGTGCATTGACGAAGAGGAAGCTGAAAGTCTACAATAGAGGTCGCTAGTTCGTAGGTCGTCAGAGGTCTCCTTTGCCATCACAGATCCGTCCAGGTCTCCGTTGCAGACCTCTAGCTGAAGGTCAATTAGTTCATGTCCTCGATGAAGCTGAAGGTCACTGGTTCATAGGTCACCGGAGGTCGTTGGGTGGGTGCTTCGTCTTCGTCAATTCTGGAAATTCTGCGTCGCTGGGTGAGTGCATCATCTTCATCGTGGGTCACCGGAGGTCGCTGGGTGAGTACTTCGTCTTCCTCGCATGACGTTGGAGATCACGGGTGAGTGCTTCATCTTCATCTTCATTGCAGGTTGCTAGTGGTTTGATTTGGGTAAAAATGGAATTATGGAAATAGAATTACAAATCTTAATTTCTAACATGGAATTGAAAATTGAGGTTTTGATGGACATGGATTACATTTCCATGCTACCAAACATGCTTATGTGGTGGAATTAGGCTCCATTTCCATTTCCATTTCCATGTGCCCAATTCCATCATACCAAACAGGGCATTAATGATTCTAACTGTATCAAGTCAATTTTGGAATATAAATTACACGTGCGTGCCAACTACAGACATTCAAACGTATGTCTTATTCGTTTCAATACATTTATAAGATATTACGTAAAGCTTTCGAATGATCGTACACAAGGGAAACACATGCAAATACGCCACGCAAAAGTAAACCTAACACGTAAAACTATTAAAACTCTTTAGCAATGATATAAAATTAAATAAAAGGTTAAAGAATACATAGCAATCACATCCTGAAATCTTAAGGTAGTAACTCGTATTCAAACATGGTGCTTGTTTGGAAACTTTGTTCCCTGACGATATATTTAAGTCGAGACAAAACCATCTCAAAATTCATAAAAATCATCTCGAAATCTATAAAAGTCATATTAAAATCTGTAAAATCATCTAGAAATCCGTAAACTCATTTATTCTAACGGAATTCCTTTATTTCAAGGAAGTTTCCAAACAATTTTCAATGCTCATCAACGAGAGGTGAAGGTGGAGAAGTTTTGAAGCTTGAAGATGTCTTGCTATCAATTTTAATGCCCTAGAAAACTGGACATCTCTTTGATTATTTCATTATGCATTTGAACAATATTATTTAAATTAAAATTAGGCATAAATACTATTAAAGTTAGACTAAATCAAAATTCAAGATATTACAGCCTGATCGAAATTGCTGTAATGCAATAAGTTATGGAAATATCCAAAATCTGCAACATGATCCTCGGTCCAATGGCTAATGTTACGAGTTAGGTTTAAATTACAAGTGTATGATCGAAAATAGCGTGTAGGAGTGACGGCTGATCAGGTCATAACTCAACGACACAAGAGGAGGCCTATCTTCCTCGAATCATCGTTTTCCTCGTTATCTCACTCAACCCAATTCCCTCTTCAGAATTCTGATTCATCCTCCGCATCGCTTTGGAGGATCTTCCTCTTCCCACTCGGACCTGCTGAATCATTGATATGCTTTACTGAGTCCCGATCTCTTCAATCCCTTTTCATAACCCGGTGAGATACTTTTCCTCCCCTCCATTCGTTTCCGTTCAATCAAATCTTTTTTCTTCTTCCACCTTTTGTTTAATGATTTTTGCTTTCGTGAGCGGTTCTTGTTCTTGATGGTAATGAGCAGTACAGAGTGAGGATCGGATTTAAAACCCTAGCTTTTTTCCGCTTATTGTGTGAATGCTGGCTTTGTTGCAATTTCGGGGCTTTGTGCTGTCCGGTGATCAAGCTATAACACGAAACTGGTGGGGATTTCTGCGCTTCTTAGAGAAATATCGAATTGAAAAATTATCTCGACTTTCGTGAATTCGAGCGAACATTTAAATTTGCTTTTTTTTTTTAGCGTTTCTGTTTTTTCTTTTTAATCCTTGTATGGTCTGTACCGTATTGCATCGTGCTGCTCTCGTTCAACTTTCTTCGTGTTTGAAGTTTATTAATTTTTTGCTTGTTTATTTTTCAATATTATTTTGATCATGATTATTGACCTGTGCAAATGGAGTCGCTTCTTTATGTTTATTGCGTTTTTAAAATTACGGATCGTGCCCTAGCACACGAATGAACTAATTGTTTTCTCTGATCAGCTGTTGGATTTGCTAGGTGGTGACAATGTCGACTCCTGCAAGGAAAAGGCTGATGAGAGACTTCAAGAGGCTGCAACAAGATCCACCTGCAGGAATCAGTGGTGCGCCTCAGGACAACAATATAATGCTCTGGAATGCTGTAATATTTGGGTGAGTTGGAATGAAGCTGGATGAAGATTCATCGTTTTGTTTCTTTGTATAACATAATCACTTCATAAGTTCATATTACTTCTCACTTTGTTTAAGTACCGATGGATAAGCAATTTCTGCTTTCTTGTCTGCTTTGGATTGCAGTCCTGATGACACTCCATGGGACGGAGGTTAGTTGGTCCTTGACCTAAATCTCTTAAAATAACGTTGGCTCATGTGTCAATATACTCTTCTAAAAAAAGACTCCCGTCCCCACTTTTATTGATTGTAAATATTCTGAGCGATTGAAAAGTTTATGGACCCCACTCATGTACAATGGTTCTTTTGTGATTAATGAGTTTATTTTATTAGACATTGGAATGATATTGCTGAGACTTGTAACTCTAATTCTCTGAAAAGTTTCAGGGGCCTCTATAGATGGTTGTTTTCCTGACATTGAGAATTATGCTGGAACAGTCATGTAGATGTAACTCTTTGTGGTGATAGATTATTGCTTTAAATAATCCTATTCATATTGTCATTCTTTTTAGCTGTACATTTATTGTATTGTTGATATGCTACCTAATTGTGCTTGTGAGAGGTTGTGTATACTTCGTCTGGGTACTCATTGATAGGATACCAAGAGAATAGGGAAACGGTTGCTTGAGCTGAGATTATTGAGCTTTCCAGATTCTGGGAGCTTACCGCTTATGGTGTAGCTTGCCTTGTGTTATATCTTCTCTCTTGATGTAATCATATAATACATACTAGTTATATTTACACAACTACATCTTTTGAGTTGTTCAGGAACGTTTAAGCTAACTCTCCAATTTTCGGAGGATTACCCAAACAAACCACCAATGGTGCGGTTTGTCTCCCGAATGTTTCATCCTAATAGTAAGTTGTAGCTGAAAACATGTGAGATTTTGTTCATAAATTAGCTGTTTTGCTACTGATATCAGATTTTCAACTTTGGTCAGTTTATGCGGACGGGAGTATCTGTTTGGATATATTGCAAAATCAGTGGAGCCCCATATATGATGTAGCTGCTATACTAACATCTATCCAGGTATCATCTAGCTATTGATTTCTTAATAGCTAGATACTATGAATTATGGGTTTCCTCTTTCCACGGTCTAGTAAATAAGGATGGCTGCTATGTCTAACAAATTGCTTTTAAAATTTGTAATGGAACTCAACCCAAATGGTGTTCAAATTAACATGAAAATATTGCAAATAACCAGGAAACAGAGGAAAGCACACACCAAGATCATCCTCAGGTACTTGAGAGACCTGTGACTCTCCGAAACAACGGTCACTGAATGCATAAACCCTCACTGAGCCCTCCTTTACAATATATTTCCCATCATCATCCCCATGGGGACCAAAAACCTCACAGCCCATAAGTTAGTGACACACTTGGCCCATTAGTTATAGGCCTGTCAATTTGACATTCAATGTGTTTTAAGTGTGAAACTTGATCTTTTCCCCGTCCGGAGCAAAGGAAATATACGTCTTTTAGTCAGAGGAGCTCAGTTGAAGTGATAATTAGCAATGTTATCTCTGTTTTAATTTAATTTGTATAAAAGATGAGAATATTTAATGATAAAATGGTGTAGGGACCTTGCGTTTTAGATCCTTATCAAGACTACACCCATTGTACTCCTTGTTGGCCGTATAATTCTTCTGACGTCCAATGTGATGGTTGCTTTTCTGTTGTTGTTTCAACATGTTGCTTTCTCCTCCTTTTCCATGGGAAAAATTGATGTGTGGAAACAAACTGAAATTTTTATAATTGATATATTAATCCGATATTTATCCTTTTCATGAAGTCTTTTAATTCCTGACTCTATTCTACTTTAGTGTAAAAGATAAGAATATTTATTAATGAAATGATGCAAGGACCTTGGTTGTTAGATTATCAAGTATATGTGTATGGTTCAAATGTATAATAATGAAACTTGAGGGACAATTTTTGCCCCATCAAATTGAATGCCCTTGGAAATTTGAGAGTGCGTGTGCATTACTCTTCTTTGTTTTGGAAGGCTTATACTGTGCAAGCAATAGGCAGCATTTTTACGATTATTCTCGTTGCGGGAGTTAATAGTTTCTTTTTGGCAGTCACTGCTTTGTGATCCAAACCCAAATTCCCCTGCAAACTCAGAAGCTGCTCGGATGTTTAGTGAGAACAAGCGTGACTACAATCGAAGAGTTAGGGAGATTGTGGAGCAGAGCTGGACAGCTGACTAAGCAAATCCAGCTCATCTGAAGCTTTGCGCGCATGAGTTTAGTTGCAGTTGACCCTTAATCGTTGCGCCAACTCAAAACTTCAATTTTTAATTATGCATGCGTTGCTATTCTGAATGTTAGGATCACCTTGTCTTCATTGTAGATTTCGCTTTGTGTCAATCTGTGTGTAAAATAGAAAACTGTGTAAACATTGGATTGCTGTCAACAGGGTTCTATTCAAAAGTTGATGATTGTGCAAATGGCATAGATTTATTCAGTGATAGAGGATGCTTGTTCTTGGGAAGATGCGGTGGGCAAAATGATATCGATTAGTTATCCAACATCTGACATCATGTTGCCGTGTACTGCGTTCCCTGTGCCGTGCTGTGTTGGCTTATTGAAGCTGGCAAAAAAAAGTTAGCAAGCATATTGCCTGGGGGAAGATTCTCAAGTCATCACAGAAAAAACAAGGGATGCGTCAATGCGAGGCTTAATTTTATTATATATAATAAAATAAAATTTATTGAATCTTTGCTATCATTGTTTAATTAGCTTAACATACGAAGAAACATTATTTCCCTCATTTTCTTCTTTTACTTTTTACTCCCAGAATTGTTTACCAAATATACTTTCTTATATTAAGAAATAAAAAAAAAATTCATTTGTGGCTGGCATTGTATCGTTTCTTTGTTTGTGATTCAAGAGCTCTTAATTTTTTAATAACATATTCTAGGGAATGCAAAGGAATTTTCCATGCAAAATGTTTTTTCCCCAAGTATAATTTTCAAGGTGGAGATAGTAATGTTCAGGGTATCGTGGCTCTCTATATGTAATTAGCTCTCTTAGTGAAGGGTTCAAATGTTAATTCGATATGTTTTGAAATAATAGCCTTTTCTACTAAACTTAATCTTCACTGATAAAATGTATATATAAATGCTTGAATTAAATCTTGGACTAGTTGCATGCGAAGGGTTTATAGATCGAAGTTCCATAGTTCAATGCAAGAGGTAGTTGGATGGTAATAAACCACATAAGGCTCCATATATACACATATATTTGTTGGCTTGTCATAAGGCTCAATTTTAATTGCTTGAAGATATACTATTATACCATGATTACGAGCATGAGATTCTAAATCAACAAGGTGGACAGCAAAAAAAGAAAAAAGAGATACTAATTCAACATGAACGGGTCGTTGTCTAAATTCTAGCATTTAATTCAGCTTATGGCTTACAATGAGAAGAAATAAGAAATGAACACACCATTCGTTGGGAGAAGTTCATCAAACTTTGCCCCAACAAATACAGTAAATATAGTATATATTAAAGTATAAACCAAGTTGGCAAAGAAAAAATCAAGTATAAACCATGAAACAATTTGAATTTGATTTGATTAACAGCAGCTTCGAAAAAAAACAACTGTTTGATAAACACAAACACCACGCCTTCATAACTGATCACATAGATGCAGGCTTTGAGGGTAGGTCTGAAACAAATTCCATGCCACTAGTACAAACGCCAGCTCCACACATGACAATTCAGAAGTTCAAACATAAGCTTCTTCATATGGCTTATTTCATACTTATCTCTTCAGTGGGTTACTGCATCCTAATGCAACAGAAGAGTGACAAATGAGTCAATTTTTTTGGGGAAAATCAATAAAAAATATTTGCTTGAAAATTTTATTAGTAAGAATGATCTGAATTGGGATATTAGTATTTTCTGTGTATGAAATCAGTTAAGTGCTAGTACTTTATATGCATAAAAGCATATTGAATCATTCTTTCTTTTTTTTTTTGGAAATTGGGCGGCAAGCAGGCATAGCGCGTGAAGAATAATAGAAATCAAACTCCAAACTTAGTACCACAACAAAGAACACATCTTATGCCGCTAGACCAAAAGTGTTTGGACACATGTCAAGCATAAATTTTTGGGAAATTTATTGGTAGGTCCCAAATAAGAGATACATTTATGAAAAGATCCCATGATACAAAATATTTATCAAAAGGCCCATTGACAACATGAGATCCTATACATTGACAACATCATGCGCTGTGTTGACAGCATCTCATGGTGTCAATGGAACCTTTTGATAAATATTTTATATCATGGGACCTTTCCATAAATATGTCTCTTATTTGGGACCTACCAATAAATTTCCCTAAATTTTTTATATAGGGACTTTTCACCAATTTTTCCTTTAAAAAAAAACTCTAGAATCCAAGTAAACATTTTACCATGTTTTCTTTGTTTCCTTGTTTATCTTCAGCAAGGGAAGGACTGACAGGACCTGCACGTGGAAAACAACAATATTGAATGCTCAAGACCTATCTGAACTAAGCATTACATGTCAAATGAGAAACTGCTTCAAGCTTACCTTCTGAAACATTATATTTCTTTGCCTGCTTCTTGATCTTCCCTTTTTCTCTTTTAGGTTCTTCCTTACCTGGCTTCTCAGGTTTTTTCACTGACTTGCGACTCCCACTGTCCAAACCAGATCTTGAATTTTCAGAATTCTCACTGAAACTTCCTCTCACTCTGTATCTGGGATTGCTATTACTACTCTTTTGACAAGTCTCCTTCTTGATTGGTTCTTTCTTATGAGAGGGTCTACTAGAGTCCATGTTTGAGCACTTATTAGGTTCCAAATTCCCAGTACTCATGGTAGAAGAAGGGTTATTCAAATCTTCATCAGATAACCCACTCGCCTCTTCTCGCACCTCTGAAACAGATTCAGTGACATCCTCCTGCTGTAACTTCTTTGTGTTTTCTGAGATGCTGTAGCTCCCAAACAATTCTTTCAAAACTTCTTGTTCAGCTAGCTTGTGCCGCTGCACATAAGATTTGAGCTCATCTTGCATTCTCTTCAAATGCTGAGGCTGATGTCAATGCCAAACACAAACCATAAGATGGTTCAGATGCTGAGCATAGAGACGACTAAATACGCAAGTTCACTAAGTCAATAACTTAAAGAGTCATTTAACTTATGAATAATATGTACCTCAGATACTGCCTCTAAAGCTAGTTTGAAAAACCCAAGTGAAATTGAGTGGTTAGTAGCCGATTCTGAGACCTTGATCTGGGATAACCAAAACGAAGCAGAAGACAAGGCATTGAACTTCTTTCTGCTTGATGATCTTGAAATGTCAGAAGTGGGAGTTCCAATTTTATTCTGGCCATACGTTGACCTATTATTGGTTCTGGTCCCTGAGCCTGGGGAAATATTTGCAGGCTTGCCTGCAGCCAGCTTTGGGCCTGGAATTGCAGATGCTTTGGCTGGAATTGAGAGCCTTCTTGGTGGTTTAGCACTGCCAGACTTTCCCTTTCCAGAAAGATCTAGAACACCCACACTTCTACTCACACTTGATGCTGGTCTTCCCCTGCAAAATGAAGAAGGATACATATAAATAAGTGACTTAAGATAGTGAATCTATGGACCCTTTAACTCGTATACTTCTTCTTTAGAGTAAAAATAATATCTAATGATCATAATGAGAAGCCTGTAACTGTCAAGGAATGCAATTTTTTTTAAATGCAACTATACATTGGAGATATTAAACGTTGTTTGGTATTAAAATGATTTGACACTGAAACTAACAAAAACTAAACAAACCATTTCAGAGGAACATTTTGTCTTGGCAAATTACATTGCCAGTGAGACAATAATTAGCCTTAATGACTCGTTCTTAATCGGTAATCAACGGAGAGAAGTAAAAAATAAATCAATGCCCTGTTCGTAGTAAACTAACTATTTTTAAAACCACAACATACAAAAGAGACAGAGACATTGTATTTCCCAGGTTGTCCAATAACATTCATTCAGAAGCAAGTTCTAGGCCAAATTAGAGGAATTAAGGTCCCAACTACTATTTATCTAACCTCAGAAGCTTGGGAAGTGGCAAGAAGCTTGAAAAAAGATATAAGAGAACAAAAAAGAAAACCTCTTGTATGCAGCAGAATTCGACAAATCAGAAGCATGAGGCTTCTCTTGACTTGATTTACCCGCAGAACGAAGGGCGTATTTTGGAATCTTCGACCGTGCCGAGTTCGCTGCATCACATGACAATTAAACGATCAAAAGACCAAACGATTTTCTGTTTGGGGACTGAACCAAACGAAATTTGTAAGAAGAACACAAAGGAAGCAAAGGAAGAAATAGAATACGGGGTTAGTATTATACCAGAAACACCCCCAGCTCCTGCAGAGGCATGTTCCATGAGAGGCTCCTGCATTGATTCGTGTGTTTCTGATTCAGAATTCACAGACCGAGGTTGCTTCTGTCGAATCGGCAACTTCAACCAGGGATATTTAAGGCTGTCTCCAGTCGCCAAGTGTCCGTTGGGCGGGAAAAGCAAAGAACCACCCTTCTCAAATTAAAATTTTGTCTGTTTTTTTAAGACCACGCGCCAGCGTTGGTCGGCAAGGGTACTCGCTCTAGAATTGTAATTTGGAGAGCGCATGACGGTTGATTGTGGCAGTGACAGGACCGTTGGGCGTGATCATTTGTGGGGCCAGAAATGCCGGTTAAACGTTTCATTCAAAAAAAAAAAAAAAAAAGACGGTTAGACGTTGAGATTGCAAAATTCGAAGTCCCAATAGTGGGCTCTGGCTTGAAAATAAAGGCCCATAGTGGGCCCTCGAGGCTCCCTCATCATTCTAATTTCAAATTTCAAAATCGGGGGCCGTTGTTTTTTCTTTATTTTTTTGGGTCATAGGGCACAGGCATGGCCCAAGCATCTATATCAAAGAAACAAAAGGCCTTAACTTCATATGTTGATAGAGCCTGAAAATAGACTGGGCCATCAGACCGATCCGATTAAATCTGTTTAGGTGAAGAGTCGGATATGTGATTTTGAACTCTAAAAAGAAAACGGACTTAAGAAGGTCAGCTCTAATGGGCTGCGAGTTTAAAAGAGCTATGCCATTTAAACCTATTAGATATATATTTTTTAATTTATATTATTATTAATTTAAGCTTAAGATCTCTTGGTAGAGATAGATCTCTCAGCTTCTTCCTCATGTTTGGTTTACTCTTGAATTATTTTTCTAATTTTAGGATTTTTATCTTGAATTGGTTTGTGTTCCGTTCGAATTTTTTTTATCCGATTGAATATGCACAGACGCACAAAAATTGGTTTGTGTTTAGTATTGAATTTTTCCCATCATTTTTCTGATTGAATTCATTTCTGTTTACTCTTGAAAGGCATAACTCTTTTTAGTTTTTACTATAATTTTCCAATCTATCTATACATATCTTAAAAACAGAGACAACAACATGCCT
>JANTPZ010004788.1:0-17690 GCA_025593235.1 Vachellia pachyceras | reverse complement strand
ATACAGCGCATGGTGTTGTCAATGCAGCGCATGGTGTTGTCACGTGACAACCCTTGACAACACCATGAGCTAAATTGACAACACCTCTAAGACCATTTGATAAATATTTTAAAACTTGGGACCATTTGATAAATAAGTTCCTTATGTGGGACTCAACAGTAAATTTCCCTTTAAGCATCAATAATGATATTAGTATGTGTTTGAACACTTTTTAAAAATATCGTTTTTTGGCCAAACTATGTTTTTAAAATTGAAATAGCCAAACACCCTCTTGACAACTCAAAATAGGTTTTAACCCTTAAAATATAATTTTGTTTAATCCATGTAAACCATTTTTTTTTCACAATTTGTTTTGGCAATCGAAGATCATGATTTCTTTTTTTTTTTGAGTGGAAGATCACGATTTCTTTAAAGTTATTTTTGCTATTTTTTAGATGTTATTTTTAAATTTATTTTTTTAAAATTACTTTCGTCACTTTTTTTTTTGAAATTATTCTCAAACGGTTAATCTAAACACATTTTTAGAATGCACAAATGGCCAAAACTTCTAGTGAAAAATTATTGTCCATTGATGGTGATACCTGTTTAGATGAATTTATTCCAAGTAATTTTAGGTTATATCAAATATAAATAGGTGAAAAATGTTGTATTTCGTGATTACAAATTTCAAATGGTTATTATGTCTCTATTTAGAAAACCGTTTAAAGAATAACTCTTGGTTAGAATGCATTTTGGAACATAACTTTTAGACAGAATGCATTTTAAAAAATAAAAAATTATTTGGGTAAATACTGTGAAAGTGACTTTTAATATAAAGTGACTTAAAAGAAAATAAATCTCATTAAATAGTGCATATACACACATATATTTTTTATTTTATATTATGATAAAATTAGAAAAAATAAAATGATAAAGTAGTTATAATGTTCCAGATCACGACTTAATATATGTAAATCGTTACTTGGAGTGTACTAGATCATAACATGAAATTTTCACATCTCTAGTTGGTGACATAAAGTATCCCATATCGCAACTTATAATATTAAAATCGTGACCTAGAATGCATTCTGGGTAGAATAAATTTTTTTCTCCTTCTCCATAGAATGCATTATGGGTGTCATAATGAATTTTGACCCTCATAATACATTTTACCTAGAATCGTTTGAGTCTGTTTGGGAAAGCAGTAGATTTTACGCAAGCCGATTTAAATATTTGGAGGATGTTATCTCATTTTGAGGAAAAACACACTTTTAAATGAGGGTTAAATGTTTTGAAACAAGTGCCATGTAAAACATTCCTTCTCTCCTTGAAATGCATTCAACCTCATTCCTGATCACCCTAGGCTTTGCCAAACATGGCCTATACATGGATTAAATCAGGCCCCATTTGATTAAAACCTCATCCATAATGATTACTGGAACAGATTGTCCTCACACACCCAACTTACACCAACCTATGCCTTCGTCCTCCTTATAAATTCTCCCTCCTCACTCTCTCTCTCTCTCTCTAAAACCAAGTTTAAAAGCTCGTCCCCTTTCTCTTACATACTCTGTTCTTGAAGTTATTACTCTGTTTTCCTGGCATCAATGTCTTCCTCCTCCTCCTTACTGTTCCTCTTGTTCTCCCTCTTGGTTTCTTCTTCATGTCTTCCCTCTTTCTCTGAACGACTTCTATTGCCCTTATCTCACTCCCTTTCCTCCACTCATTTCAACAGTACCCACCACCTCCTCAAATCCTCCTCCTCTCGCTCCGCCGCTCGCTTCCACAACCACCGCCACCGCCGTCAACAACAGCTCTCCTTGCCTCTCTCCGCCGGCAGTGATTACACTCTCTCCTTCAACCTCGGCACTCACCCTCCCCAACCTGTAACTCTGTACATGGACACAGGCAGCGACCTCGTCTGGTTCCCTTGTGCTCCGTTCGAGTGTATACTCTGTGAAGGAAAATCAAATCCTTCGCTCTTTCCCAGGCCGCCCAATATCTCTCGGACTCATACCGTTTCGTGTAAATCGCCTGCATGTTCCGCCGCTCACACCTCCCTCTCTTCCTCCGATCTTTGTGCGATTTCTAGGTGTCCCTTGGAATCCATCGAGACCTCCGATTGTTCTTCTTTTGCTTGCCCTCCGTTTTACTACGCGTACGCCGATGGAAGCTTGATCGCTCGTCTATATCGTGATTCTGTCTCCATTTCTTCTTTGATCCTCAGGAATTTCACCTTCGGATGCGCTCACACCACGCTCGGCGAACCCCTCGGAGTCGCCGGATTCGGTCGCGGATTGCTGTCTCTTCCGGCTCAGCTGGCGACGTTCTCTCCACAATTAGGGAATCAATTTTCGTACTGTTTGATTTCTCACTCATTTGATGAACAACGAGTTCGCCGACCGAGTCCGCTCATTCTCGGTCGTTACGAGGAGGGCGATAAGAGAACTGACGGCGAACTGGTTCAATTCGCATACACACCGATGCTTGAAAATCCAAAACACCAGTATTTTTACAGTGTTGGTCTCGCGGGGATCTCCGTGGGGAAGAAAACTATTCCGGCGCCGGAGATGCTGAGGAGGTTGGACCAGATGGGAAATGGCGGAATGGTCGTTGACTCCGGCACGACGTTCACAATGTTGCCGGCGAGTTTATATAACTCGATGGTGGCCGAGTTCGATCGCCGAGTTGGGCGATATCACGAGCGTGCGAGTGAGATTGAAGACAAAACTGGGCTGGGACCCTGCTATTATATGGGTAAGGTGAAGAACAGAACAGAAATTCCGACGGTGACGCTGCGTTTTGAGGGGAACGGATCAGATGTGGTGCTGCCTAGAAAGAACTATTTCTACGAATTTTTGGACGGTGGAGATGGAAAAAAGATGAAGAAGAAGGTGGGATGTCTTATGCTGATGAACGGTGGAGATGATGCAGAACTCAGCGATGGACCTGGCGCCACGCTGGGGAACTACCAGCAACAAGGGTTTGAGGTGGTGTATGATTTGGAGAAACAGCGCGTGGGTTTCGCGAGGAGGCAATGCGCGTCGCTTTGGGAGAAGCTGAAGCAGAGAAACTAATGGGTGCTGCGTACACAGTGGATCCCCTCCCGTGTGGTACGTTTGTATGTAATCTAATGTAGATTATTATGATTTGCGAGTAATCAAATGTAGGGAAAAGTAATATAAAATCTCATTATTTTTTTTCAAAGGAATTCACAAGAATGAAAAGAATAATTTTTTTTGTAAGATTCAGTTATGTATTTTTTTTGAAATTGTATTGTATCAATATTAATATAAAATATAGAATAAAAAATAAGTTGTATTACATTAATTAGTAGTACTATATATTGTTTAAAAGTTGTATAAGTGGCACGCCTAAGGTAAGTTTTCTTCCTTCCTATGGAATAGGTTAGATGCCTTAAAAGAAAATAAAGTGCAAAAGTAGGTAAGTGGTATAGAAATTCAGTACAATACCAAAGAGAACAAGAGAAAAAATGAGCTAGGGTTAAAAATTTTAAAAAAACAAAAAATGAAATTGGGGATATAAGTATAGACAGAGTAAAGAATAATGTGGTTATGGCCTTTGTAACTTAGTTAAAAAAAGGGATTTTTTAATAAATGAAGGGTTTTTCTAATAAATGAAAAGTTGTGGGATGGATCATAATTATAATTTTAATCTATTAGCAAAGCATCTATCTTTTTAAATAAAAAAAAATGGGATGTTTACAATAAAAGTAAGCAATGGACTGTTTGGCTGAATTTATAGGGAGTTCAAATGCACGTTCAACAGTGTTTTTCTGTAAAACGAGATAATCTTTTTAACATATATTGCATCGATTTACGTAAAAGTACTTCTCTACCATATTTCTAAACGGCCCAATAGTTTGGGAAGAATGAATCCCATTTGCCAGGTTTGTATAATGGAAGTGCCATTGGAGCAACGACCATTCACTTGCCTAGTGCTAATTGTTTATGATCATGTCATTGCAATATTAATATATATATATATTATTGCCTTAACTGTCATCTAATCAAATTTTTTAGATTAAATAAGGTAAATACATTACTATAAAATATTTATAATTTTTTAACTAATTTTCCTGATTTATAGACTAATATATAATCTAATTATACATATAAATGATACTCTTAAATAATATATTTAACTTTCTTAATCTACGAAAAGAGTCAATTGGTTCTTATATTAATTGAAGTTATTAGTACTTATTTTATTTGACATACACTTTCAAATTCTACATACTCAATTCTTGATGCCAACAAATGTTTTTTTAAATGATTCTACAACAAATTTAAAATGCTTGTATCAACCTTTTAACTGTGTTTGGATGAAACAAAAAATGAGGTTTAAAAAAAAATTATAGGTAAAGTGCCATGCAGTAATTTTTATAAAGATTATTTAATTTAAGACAATGTTCTTTAATTACTTTTAATTTTCTTATTCAATTTCTCTACAATATAATCAAGAAGGGCATTTGTAAAAACGCAATGTCTAATATTGATTTTCTGCAAAGTAATTTATGTTTAAGACTATGGGCAAGTTTGTCGTAGTATTTAGAAAAATATA
This sequence comes from Vachellia pachyceras, assembly GCA_025593235.1. NCBI lineage: Eukaryota > Viridiplantae > Streptophyta > Magnoliopsida > Fabales > Fabaceae > Vachellia > Vachellia pachyceras. The sequence continues at coordinate 13,127 of JANTPZ010004788.1, read as the reverse complement.
TTCACATAAGTCAATATAAAACTTCTTATACACTTATCTCATAAACCGTAAATTATATTAAAAAATTAGTTTTCACTGCTAATCTAAACGTGCACTATAAAAGGAGGGAAACAACCATAAAAAACCTTTTTATAAGATAACTCGGTATTCAAACAAGGGAGAAAAGGTGGATGAAAGCTACGAGAAAGAACGGGTTGATACAATTTTTTTTATTCAGATTTATTGTATTTTGATTTCAATTCATCAATTTTATTTAAAATATTGGTTCATATAATATAATAAAAATCAATTTTATCTTTTTAAAAAATAAAATTTAAATTAATAATAAATTTTAAAAAATAAATATTTTATTAAGACGCAATTCACAACTTCAATTTAGAAGAACAACTCTCTACCACTAGATTAGATTAATGGCATGCAATGCAATGGAAGAGTCGAGAACACGTGTGGTTTGGGGAAGATGCTAGTTGTATCCAGAGCTTCCTGACCTTATTGGGACTTGAACCTGCCACGTCATCCATTGCCACGTCAGCTTGCCACTTGTAAATCTGTTGACTAGCTACTTTTAACAATTTATCCATATCAAAGTCAACTGTGCGTCCTGATTTTCATATTCATTTTATTCTCTTATACAAGCCTTAAAACAAATTTAAGTTTAATTAATACTACATTCGCTCCTTAATGTAAAAATCAAGTGATATTTTTGGTAAAATAAAAAAGATTATTAACTGATATATTTAATAATTATCACCAAATAAATTTATTTTATTTATATATTGATATATAATTCAATAATATACATAAGTATTTAAGAATATATGTTATAATTAATTTATTTTTAAATCTTTCTAAAAAAACTGGATTTTATGTAAAAGCTAGGAGATATTGTACTTATTTGTAAAAATGCTTCTAAGAAAATTATAAAGTTTTCATCCATCCTTTTTTATAAGATTAAATGATAAAAGTATAAAACAAAAATAATTCCTAATAATACGTAGATTTTAATGCTTAGTTAATTTATATGTTTTTGAATATTAGAACTTATATTGAAGGACGAAGGAGGTCTTATAAAATTTACGACAAGATTAATAAAATATTACGATTTTTTTTAAAAAAAGTTTAGGAATTGTGAAATTTATGTATACTAAATTAAAACTAAGGACAAAACTTATATTGAATTAATTAGATCAATTAGATCTATGAAGCCAATCAGATTGTGCCACCTATATTAAATTATCCATGTCAGCACAAATGATGATTTCAAAAAATAGCGAATTAGATGTTGATTATACAATAAATATTATTTTTATTTTTAAAAATAAAATCAATATAATCAAGACAACATGGAGAGATTATTTATCAAATTTACAATTATATGAAAGGGAGTTTTGATAAATTTTAGAAACAACAAAATTATTTATTTCCGTCAAAACTCAAAATAACATTGGCCTTGTTTGAAATCACTTTTGGAAAAACTAAACATGTGTTCAACAGTGTTTTTCCGTAAAACGAAATAAACTCCTTCACACATTTATCTCGTAAATGGTAAGAACACTTATCCACTACGTTCTCAAATGGACACATTGTATAATTATGACAACATTTAGAGACTACTCTACACTTCAATATTTTGTAACGCTCTTGTTGAAAATATTAACTGATTTCTTGTATATTTGGTCCCAAATGATCGTATGGTCTCAAATGCTTTTACACAACCATTTTGCATTAAGCATGTTTAACAACGATTATGGAGAGTCAAACACACGTTTAATAGTGTTTTTTCTGTAAAATGAGACAATCTCCTTCACATATTTATCTCAACTTATATAAAAGTATTTTTCTACAGCGTTCTAAACCGATCCATTATCTGATTTCTATTTTCTATGCTATTTCTCATGGCCCGCTTGATCTATTAGATGTTTTTGGTTGCTGATAGTGGGCGTGTCTACTATGATGTTACAAAAATTACATTTATATAAATCGAGATAAAATTTATTTTAAATACTTATTTCATTGATCGTAAATCACCGTAAAAAAGTAATTTCAACGTTAATTCAAATAGGTCCTGTAAGGAGTTTAAGGTCATGTTTGAATTAGTGTTATAAGAGTATTGTTCACAAAAAATTAAGACAAAACTATTCTCGCATACTTATTTCCTGAACCTCAAATCATGTTGGAAAAAAAAAGTTTATACCACTAATCTAAATGTGTCGTATGTTATGGCTAGTGTGGATATGAAATCTTAATTTAGAGAAAGGGTTGAAATGTAAAAATGCCAATGAGTTTTTCCACAAAATAAGGGCTACATGCCTCTCAAAGATGCAAAAATACCCATTAATAATTAAAATAGGATAATAAATGTTTAAAATGGCTATTTTTATGGAGGGGCCCACCATGCTATTTTTACACATGCATACACACGTATGTAATAGTGTCAGGTTATATGAAAGGAAGAGCTGGGAAATGGGCTGGCCCACCAGCCCGCGGGCTGCACAGACCGCCATCCCCCAGGCTACCAAATTGGCAGCCCGGACCCGACGCCAGCCCGCCACTTTTTTATTTTTTTAAAAATTTATTTTTTTGAAATTTTTTTAAAAAAATAATACAACAAATTTACATAAATTTTATGAAGCCCATTTGATTTTTAGGATGAAAAATACAATACATCTCTGAAAAATATAATCAACGATTTTTAAAATATAAAAACATAATATATAATCAACAATCTCCGAGGTAAGTATGTATTTAAGATGAAATAATAAGGTTTAAAACAATATTTAAAACTATTGAGACATCATCTTCATACTAAAAATATAAAAAGTATATTTTTTAAAAAAAATAAAAAAAATAAAAAAAGGGGCTGGCCCGTTTTTTAACGAGCCGCCATGTAGGCGGCCCGAACCCTGCTCAACCCGCAAACTCAACTCACAGGCTGAGGCCATATTACCGACTCTAATAAAAGGTGGATGACATTTTGCTCCCACCTTCAATGTTCATAAGTAATTTTATTTGAAAAGCATATAGTCACTTTCGGAGGTGTGTTAGTCCACTGACTGTCGCGACTGTGACTGATTGCTCCACTGTGTCTAGGAGGAGAGTACCACTTCAACACTTGTCCTTCTTTACCCCTTAGGCTCCGTTTGGATGGGATGAAAAGTTGAGAGGAAAAAAAAATGGAAGAAGAGAGAATGGTGAGAAGAGAAAAGTGGAGAAAAAATATTATCATCCATCCTACGTGGATGTGTGAGAGAAAACAGAGACGAAAGAAAATGGGTAAATGGTTGAATGATTAAAGTATCCTTAAATAAAAATCTTTTAATAAATAGTAACAAGTAAAGTATCCTTAAAATATATAAAGTATAATATCAAATTAAAACGATAATGAAAAAATTATATTAACATTAATATCATTAAATAATTTAAAATCAAATTATTTAGTAAAGATATCTTTTCATATTATTATATTTCAAAATAAACTAACTTAAATAAAAATATATCATATTTTTAAGGTTGTGAGGTTTTAGTATGTAATTAAAAAATAAATTAAATTTTAGAATATATCTTAAATATTATTCTTTTTAAAAAAGAAAGACATAGTCAGAATTTTAAAAAGTTATATATCAAAGTTAATTAGTTAAAATGGAAAAGTAATAAAAGAGCATGTAGGTAGATAAGGAAAAAGAGTTTTCTCTCTATGCGCGGAAAGAAAAGTTGGGGAGAAATTGTTGTGGGACCCACATCCCATTTTCTCTCCAACTTTTCATTTCTCCCACTTTTTCTCTTCTATACAAACGGGAAAAACTCATTTCCCCCCTCATTTTCTCTCCATCCAAACATCGGGTTAATCAAATCTTTATCAATTATCATTAAATCAGCCCCCTTCTGCATTTCAAACCAACTAAATATTTAATGAATCATTCATTAAGTTCACTGTATGCACCGATAAAAAGAACAGAACAAAGAATATGAAGCTTTTTTAAAAAGTGGGTAGAGAAAGATTAAAAACAACAATAGTCGATGAAGTTATTGGCAACACCGTTTGAATCAACAATTTATTCAAAGATTTAACTGAAACTGACCGTACTTAATTGGATAATACTTGTTGTTGTATCTGGTATAAAAAATATATATTATATTCTGTCTAATTTGAATTGAAGTTATATATTAGTCTTCGAACGGAACTACTCTTTTGAGAGCATCTCCTACTTGCTTAAACGATCATGATGGCCCTTTAGTAAATCTCGTATACATTAACCTAGTAATAAAATGTGTGTCACTTTTACAGCCTGGACTAAGGAGCTTCTATTAAATGGAGACAGATGTGATGATTATATAATGATTAATTCGGTCATGAGCCCAAGTAATTTTGGTTTGATCGATAATAATATACTTGGGATCAGCACAGATTGGCAATATTTTTTAGATGATTTTGAGTGCAGTCCTATGACTGAGTATGACACGAGATTTGAAGTTACTAAGACAAGATTGCTCTATTCGAGAAATCAGCAGCCAACCAAATGCTTCATGCTTATTCATCTCACCCAACAACCGAAATGATGTGGACTTTGGATTATGTTCATTTTTCTCCTCTTCTCGTCGTTTTCAAAAGAATCTGAATTCCAGGCTGTTTTTGAATGACTGATGAGTAGGGCAGATTTTAGTATTGGCCTCTCAGATTACGAGATTGTAATTGTCGTTTCTCTGGACAACAGATAATCATAAACTAGAATGCGCATCCGAGGAGGGTCCCAGTTTGATAGCACTGAGATTTCCGTCTTGGTTCACAGCACAGAAATCCCAGTCTTTGACCCTTCCACAGTTCCACTGTCAGTTTCAACTATTTCTTAAATAATGGTTGATAAAGGGAGATCATATGTTAGCGACCTAAATCTATGTTGATGTTAACTTAAAATATGTTTGTTTAGCTCAGTGTTTATAGGATCCAAACGTATATTTAATAGTGTTTTTCCGTAAAATGAGATAATCTCCTTTACATATTTATCTCGACTTGCGTAAAAGTACTTCTCTACTACGTTCCCAAATGGGTAAAAGCTTAAGGCCTAGAATTTTTCAACCCTAGCGGTTAACTTCTAATATATGACCCTCTCTAGAACTTATTACGTGCAATTGAGAGCCAACGATCCAAAAAAGGACTGATATCAGTCTTAGTGAAACAAGTGCGTACAATAATCAGAGATCTTAGGAATATACAAGTCAATCAATTAACAACATGATTTTCAACTCATGAGAATTTACAGTAAACTAGATGTTATATTAAGAATGGACGTAAAAAATAACATGCTGGTAAATTGTAGTGTTAAAAAATAACAGATGAAGCCAGTGAGAAAGATTGTATGAAGTAAATAAGGACAAGTACGGAATTAGTCCAACAATTGTTGGTCACTATTGAAACATTTCACTAGCACTCTTAGGATGTTATTGGTGGTCATTGATGACACTCCCACAAGTGGCTAAAAAAATTATTTATCACACAAGAAAAAAAAAACAAGACAGTGAGACACCTCTCTTAAATTACAAAAAAGAATTGCATGTTATGAAAGTATGAATCAGTTCACAATAATATGGCCTCCTAGCAGCCACAGACCCATGAGTTTCCCTAATGTTTTCTACATCCAACATGTTATCGACCGAAATAAAATTTAAAGGGGGAAAAAGGGAGAAAAAGAAAAGAAATGAAAAGAAGAAACATCACTTGCTGAATTCTTGTTTCCCTTTTCTTGTCATTTCTTCAATTGCCAGGAACAATAACGAGACTAGGATCAAAAGGTATGGTGAACAATTGAATTGAGATGTTTCATGTCTTCTTCATGATATACCCCACAATTAAGCCGAGTAAGCCAATTAAGACGAGAAACAGAATTGAGAAGCCACCACGATTTTTGTTCCCTTCGTGCTTCAGCAACTCCTAAAATCATCAAAGCAAGTTATATCTCCAGTCCAATGTAAATTTTTCTTTAAACGACATCTTCCAGTATAGGCATAAACAAGGTTGACCAATGATCCAAAGAGCACAAATAATACATTCCTAGGCCTTCAAAAAGGATGGACCGCATTTTAATGTCAAGCAAGGAGCAGGAGTCGTTAAATACACAATTTCTATATATTAAGAATAAGCCTCTCTGAATGTTTCTTCAACAGAATACAGACCAGTCATCATTTTGCAGATCTAACAAGTAACAGGGAACATGTGAATTTTCATCAAGCTAACTCACCAAACGAATGGGAAGAGTGAGTATCTAACAATTTAGATTTGCTATATGATGGCGAAACACCAACAAGAATGCTTTTGCGGGCCACATTTGTGTCAAAATGTGACTTTAGCATGCCAAAAATAAATCAGAAACAAGATGATCAAAACCTATTTAATTTGAGACAAATGCATCTCAGCAAAGCCTATCAACCAGGCTCAGTCATGGACTATGAACAATCCTTACTGATCTCTTTAAATTATTTCTGGCTCATTCACTGTCACGTGAGAGTATTATTTTAGACTCATGCGAACTCATTATAAAAAAAAATCAGTATTCCTTCTCAAAAAAAAAAAAGATATACAAATGAATAGTGGATATTAGAAAACAACATATATTTTGTCAAATCCTCACCAATTCCTGACGAAGCTTGTAATTTAGTTGAAGTGCACTGTTCTTTTCCTCAGTCAACCTTGAAATGAGGGCTTTTGCCTGCAACAAAAAGCAATCATCACTAAAATATGGTTGCCCCATAGTATAAACTCAGAACGCTGAATGCCTGACACCAAGCAAAAGAAGAAACTAATTCACATTTCTTTTCTTTTCTATTTATTTTTAACCTAATCCCACAATAGATATGTCAGACAAAAGCCATTGTTGGCTCTGGAAAACATTAAATCATCCTTCAGCTTTAATCAAGTGAAAAAGGGAGTCGTTAGACCCTTGGGCACTTCAGCCAATATCACTAACCAAATAATCAAGTGAAGTCACTCTGGAGGGAACTAAAAAAGTGCTATTTAGGGGTATGTCACATTGTCACACAGACTTTTAAGGTAGAGATGAACTACATATTAATAACATTCATTACATAGCCATACATTTGGAATGTGAGACAAGATGCTAACCAATAAACTTATGAAAACAAATACTGTAATTTGCACCTGAGATATTCGGCTATCACTAGAAAACAAACAACTATAATTACATCCTAAAGCTATGTTAATCCACTGAGTTAGAAACATAAGAAAGAAAGCACGAAATTAGTAAGAAGATTGAACCTAATGCAAACTGACTAAATACTAGCATCATCAGACAAGAAAGTTCAACTTTGTTTCATATTTTTTCCTCTGAAAAAACTAATTTGAAATTTGAAAAGTAATGCCACTGTCAGTCAAGTAAAGTGGTTGCCAACATATCAGGATGTTTATTGAGAACCAACAAATACAAAAAATAACTAAATATTTCTTCACCTCTGCAGATTTTTCTTCAGCATCAGGCCGTTCAGTAAGTGCCTTTGTTACCTGCAGTACAAAAGAATAATCATTTACTTCTAATTCGTTTAGATTGGAAGGGATTTACTCACATAACCATTAACAAGTTAAGAACTCACAGTTGTGAAGTCAGCACCATTCACATTTCCATTTTCTGAAAAAGAACATCTAGGCGATGACCCTTCCTCTGAACCTTCTGGAACTGGAGATGGTGGTTGAGGTGGAGAAACATATAGCACTCTCAATTTGCATTCTTCAACCACATTCCCTGCCTCCTTATTAAACTATACAAAACCCAATAACACGTCTTGTAATTATACAAAAAAAATAATATTGAAACTCTATGTAAGTAGTATTTACTATTTATAACTAGCATGTTGTATAACCGATACCATTTCTGCAGTGATATCCTTCGGGGTAGCTCCATTGTTTGCTTTTACACTTTGAAGAAGAAACTTATCCTTGCATTGCATATCAGGTGGAGCTTCTTTTTGCGCTTGCATGGTAACTTGAAAAGAGCAGATGTCAACCAATATTTATTGAAGATGAAGCACAGAAACATGAGATATATTTAAAAAAGATTCGTATTGATATGATACCTATAACATCACATGTAGATCGTGGCAAGACAATGCCAGTGTTTGGACGAACACAATACTTCTTTGGATTGGTGGTTTTCACCTGAGCATGATCATATATGGAGTCAAACATAAATATTTTGCAAGAGGTAACCAATACTGCGTTTTACCCCAAAAAAAAAAAATTAACTGCCACAAAACAGTTTCGTTCTGTCGATACTACGGAATAACTGAAAGAGTACTAATGTTATCTTGGCCAATACTCAAAATAGGGCCAATTCATCAGATCCTGCTCCTCTACCAGCTTCCAAGAGAAACCAAAATCATAATTTAACCGTCCTCTACAGTACAGCGACCAATTTATGAGATAAGAATTTGCAAATACCAAAACGAATAGATGAGATTACCTTGAAAGCAACACAGTTATCCGTCTTATTTGACAATAGAAGGGAACATGAGATCTGCTTCTTCAGCTCAACTAAAGAAAACAGACATAACTCAAAATTAAAATAGATGTGTATATCATAACAAAAAGCCCTAGAAAAATGAGATCCATCACAAAATAACTCACAAGGGAACTTGAGCTCGAGAGGTTCGACGCCAAGAAGGTCCCCACTGCTCATTTCGGAACAATGGCTTTCGATATTTGAATCCTGATCTGCTAAAGAGGACAAAGAAAAAACAAAATGTTTCGAGAGAGAGAGAGAGAGAGAGACAGCGGAGGCAGACCGATCGAGATTTGCAGAATCAATGTTGTGCTTGGTTCGGGAAAAGCAAGAAGGACGGATGAATCGAGAGGTTGGAATTTTCGGTGAGGGAAAAATGGGGGAAGTTGAGGAATTGAAATGAGATCACGATGACAGGATTTGATTTCTTCTTTTTTCTTTTCTATTTTCGTTGTGGTAGGGAGAGAATGTATTTGCAATTCGAATGTACGTTTCATGTAGTGGGATGTTTGCAATCATATTTGAAAAACGCATACGTATATTTTTAAGAGTGTTCGGTAGAATGAGATAATTTCATTCACACATTTATCTTGTAAATGGTAAAAACACTTCTCCGCTCTCAAATGGGTCCAATATCTCCTAAATGGGAGGTTATGTGTTCAATCTCACTGTTGTAACAGGTTCCTACCTTTTAAATTAAAAAAATATAGAATAAAAATTAAATGAAATTAAATTAAAGTGTTGCATTAAAAACAAATAAAAAATTGAAAGTTCGTGTTTGGCAAAGCGATTGGAGAAGCCAAACGTATGTTTGATAGTATTTTTCTGTAAAACGAGATAATCTCTTTTACATATTTACCTCGATTTGCGTAAAAGTACTTCTCTACCGCATTTTCAAACGGACACAATAACAAATACTATTTCTAAGATAAGGATTGCAAATCCATGTATTATTTCATCCACTTTTTTCATCAGGTCATTTTTTTAAATTTATTTGTGGAGTTACTTGTTACATAATATTATCTCTTTCAACATTAATATAAATTTTAATTAATTAATTTAAAAAATTGAAAAAATTAATAAATTACTTAAAAATATTTTTAATTATCGTTTTTCTTTAAATTAATTTACTTAACTTATAAATTAATATATGAATTAATGAAATATACAATTATTTCGTAGAGATTGTGTAATACATATTATAATTAGAAAATTTATTTAAATTTATTGATTTTCTCAAATTGTTCAAATAAGTCTTATATTAAAGAAATAGAATATTAAGATTGGAAATGAATCAAGATATCAATCATTTATGAAAATATGATTTTTATATATTTTGTACACTATAATTTAATTTAATACAAATAAAAATACATTAAGTATTAAATTGAAATTATTATTTATAATTTATAAAAGGTACAATTCGGTACTAATCTTATATATCGATTGACTAAAGAAAACTACATTGATTTGAAGTGAGGGATATGATATGTTGTTATTACAAGTATTTCAATTTTTTGAAAAAGCGTTATAAATTTTTGGTCAAGAAAAAGCATTATAATGTATTTTTTTAAATGAGAAAAAAAAGACTTTATAAAAGAGAATGACCCGACTAAAGTTGCACCGAATTTAATTACAGAAAAGGAGTTCCACTGCAAGCTATTTTAGCGTAAGCGCAAGGGTTTTCTTGTCTTTTTAATTTAGTGTAAAGCACTGGTGTCGTTACTGTGCTTTTTATTAATGTACATGTTTTATATTTGGTCCAAACTTTTCCACATGCATGACAAAAAAATTCCGTCCTTTTGTGCAAAAGTTCATAAAAAGTGATCAAATAAATTTAAGAGAAAATATTTTAAAAAATAACTTCTGAAAAATTATGGTTTTTAAACGTTAGATTATGGTTTTTGAATGTTAAAAGTTATTTTTGGATAAATTAAAATTATTTATGTGACCCACAAAATCATAATTTTAAGGGTTAAAAACTATTTAGAATTTTAATGAGGTATTTTTCTTCTTTATTTTTGAAGCTGTAGTATAAATCCAAACTACGGTTTTGAAGAATTGCTTGTTTGGTAAAGTGTTTAGAAAAGTCAAACGCACGTTCAACAGTGTTTTTCTGTAAAATGAGGTAATCTCCTTCATATATTTACCTTAACTTACGTAAAAATAATTTTCTATCACGTTTTTAAACAGACACAATGTCCAAACACATTAAATTTTTATCCACAGTCTATTCCTGATTATCCTATCAAATTTTATTATTTTATTTTTAAAAGTTTGGTAAGATGGTTGGCTAATAAATGAGTGGACCGCTAATCATTCCATGCAGACCCATCGTCCAGGTCCGTGGGTAGGTGGGTCTATAAAGAAACTTTTAGAAGTCTTCCTTGCCTAATCATTTAGTGCGGGTTTGACACGTTAGAATTGATGTTGATAGAAATAGATACGGATATAAAAATATAAATTAATATGAATATAGGTTAAAACTACGTTTGATATATCATAGAAATTAGGTCTAATTTTTTGAAAAAGATCAAAATGTCCTTTTAAATTAAAAAAAATCCTCCTAGCATCTCCGACTCCAATAAAGCCATCTATGAATCCTTCCTCCTCCTTCTCCTCCAACAGTAATGGAATTTGCTTGCTTCCCCCCTCAAAGCCCTTCGTCATTAACATAGTGGTGACAAAGCCCAAACCAGAGTGACCCCATGTTTACCGTCAAGGGGAAGAAGCTTGCCCGAACCAGGGTGATTCCATTTTTGCCGCTATGGGGAAGAAGCTTGCTATTTCATTATTATCACTTATAAGCTTGCTATGTTTGCTGCCATGGGATAAAGCTTGCTATTTCAGATCTGAAGGTTCACGCTATTTCATTTTGTTCTGTTGCCCCCATGGAAAATTGCAGGAAGGTTGCCGTCATCGACGACATCGGTGGTTCTTGCTCATTGGCGACGGCGGAGGAGGGTAAAGTTAGAATTCCATGGAGCCTTTTACAATTCCATGGGTCACCATAGGGAAAATCATCATTTCTAACCTTTTTGATTGAATTGACTTCAACGTGGAATCCAATTCTATGACCTTTTCTTTGTACCAAACACGTTTTATTATGAATATGAATTCCATTTCCATATCTACCTCCTCAATTCCAATGTTCTAAACATATCGTTAGAGTCTGTTAGAAATTTAGAACAAATGGGAATGGGATTGAATTTAATGAAATGGTTGATCTCATGATTGATCAAAGTTTAAATTTTCGTTAGAAGAGTGATTGCCTTTAGTATTTGATAGTATTTCAAATAAGATTGTTTTTGGTGAAAAGGTAATTGTGCTTTCAGAGTAATAATTTACTACCTTATTTTCTTAATACAAAAGGTCAAATTTAAGGATTGTTGGTATGATGTCATCTCCCCGGTTGGAAAGAGATTTTTATTATGCGAATATACACTAGAATATACTTTCCCTATCCGCTAACTTGATCCTTAATATAAAAAGTTAGTTGAATTTTTTTAAAAAAAGATTAAGGAATGTTGAAATAATTATATTTTATTAAGTGAATTTGTAGCATTTTAAGAGATTTTAGTGCTATTATTGGGCTTTTATTGAGTTTAATTGCATTAATTATGATTATTGATTATTATATGAAATTAAAGCCAATTAAGGGTATTCTTGGAAGAAATTGAGATCAAAAGATAAATTCAAATTAAATACATTTATCAACATAATTTTAAAGATTATGAGTTCAAATTAGTAAATCTATGATTCTGAGTTCAAATTAGTAAATCTATGATTCTGAGTTTAAATTAGAAAATCTAATATTCTAAATTTAAAATTGAAATCAATGACCAAACTCATAAACCCGTTTTTTATATTATTTTATTTCATTTTCTTCATTTATTATACTATATTATTATTTCTTTTCTTTATCATATTAGGTCAACTTGGCATATTTATATGCCATCACCTCTAGCAAACAAGAGGGCGCACACATTCAACCAAGCGTCCACTATTCATTGTATTTGTTTGAGAACGCGGTAAAGAAGTAATTTACGCAAGTCGAGGTAAAGAAGTAATATATAGAGGAGATTATCTCGTTTTGCAGAAAAACACTGTTGAACGTACTTTTGGGAGTAAATAAGCTTTTTCAAATAAGTACATTGATTATATTGGATCCGTTTGGGAAAGTGGTGGAGAAGTGTTTTTACCATTTACGAAGTAAATGTGTAAAGTAGATTATCTCATTTTACGAAAAAATACTGTTGAACATACTTTTGGGGTGTTCAAAAGTTTTGCTAAACACCCCTTCTCTCATATGCCGCACATTCGCGGAGGGAATAGAAAGCGTCACGAACTCCTTATTTTTCTATGCATCCTTCCTTCACTCATTATTCACAACACCAGCACGAATTCAACAAGCCGCCATCCATGGAATCTCATTCAACAAGGGGAGTTGATTTTCCAACTATAAGCGGCTAGATTCGTTGTCAAGCAGTGATGAAGAAGCTAACCTGAGTCTTTAAGCAGTTAGGGGAGTTCTTTAATTTTAATTTCACTTTCCAATCTCTATATCTGTAGATTGTAATTCTAGGTGTCTAGAGTTTATGATTTATATATATGGAAGATGAT
>JANTPZ010004787.1:0-14861 GCA_025593235.1 Vachellia pachyceras | reverse complement strand
GCTCAGCCATGGAATCTGATACTTTAAGAAAGAATCCTGCATATTGTGTGCAGCCTGCTTGTATTGAGCCGCCTTCCTGCATCCAGCCGTCCTGTGTTACTCCTACAACATGCTTTTCGCCTCGGCTATTCTCTAGCAAATCAAAGAAGGAACGGAAACCCAAAAATGAAATTGGAAATCAAGTTACTCCGTTGCCTGAGCTCATTGCTGAGCCTACCGGTGCACGATCAACGTCATTTGTTGGAACCCATGAATACTTGGCACCTGAGATCATCAAGGGAGAAGGTCATGGAAGTGCAGTTGATTGGTGGACTTTCGGAATCTTTCTATACGAGCTTTTGTTCGGCAAGACTCCTTTCATGGGATCTGGGAATCGAGCCACATTGTTCAATGTTGTGGGCCAGCCCATCCGATTTCCGGAAGCACCTGTTGCAAGTCTTGCAGCGAGGGATCTCATAAAGGGGTTGCTTGTGAAGGAACCACAGCACAGGCTGGCTCACAAACGAGGCGCCACCGAGATAAAGCAGCATCCCTTTTTTGAAGGTGTGAATTGGGCACTTATCCGCTGCGCTACCCCACCCGAGATCCCAAAGCCTGTAGAGTATGAGAAGATACCTTCCCCAGCCACATCAGCCGGCGAAAAGGCCAGCCGGCATATGTCAATTCCAGATCAGAAAGGTTCCGGTAATTATCTTGCGTTTGATTTCTTCTAGTGTTGGAGACGAAATATTGATGATTGCAAAATGTTTTCTATTCGAAAAGGGGGGAGGAACTGTTTCAGTGTTTAAAGAACAGATGATGAGGAATTGTAATGTTTGATTCTGTTTTCATTTTCAAAATGTTGCATGTCATATAAATTAATGCAGGGCGTCTCTGTCATCTGCGAAGGCATGAAGGAAAATTGCCCCTTGTAACCAGCATCTAGCAGGACATCATCTCATAGCTGTTTGTCAAACCACTCTTGCATTTTATCCATTGGATGATTTATGATAAAATGACATTGGAAGCAGGTTGAAGAATAAGAACCGTTTTATTTATTTATTTACTTACTGTGTCATGAAATTGACATTCAAAATATAAAGTTGATATTCCATTATTTCACCTCTCGAACTCAGACTCTTAAGCAATCTTTGCGTCTTCGTCCTCTCAGGAAAGGCGTGATTTCATGTCTCTTTCTCCTTGTCATCAGCTTATTTTCGAAGCTACCAAAAGGGTTTTAGCAATCACAGATGTTTCTGCGCTCCCCAACAGAGACTATCATGGATCATCCATGAATGATTTAATGTCTCCCTTCAACCTATCAAATTGATAATACCCTTTTCTTACATAAAATTCATCTTCGAGGTTCACATCCCCTTTCCTTTGTTTAAGCCCTAGCTCGGCGTCTAATTCCACGATCTTAATAATAAAACTCTGATCCACCACCACCGACGAGTCTGTTCGGTGTTAAGTTAGGATTCATCTGGATGAAGGAGAAATTCCGGGCCCGAACAGATTTTTGGAGGCGACAAGGCCGTGAGATCCGTCGTCTTCCCGTGAAGATGCAGATCTTGCAGTGTCACTTCCGCTGGAACACGGCGAGGCAGCCCCAACGTTATCATAAATAACGTCCCTTCCTTCGCAGATGATCTTAACGTCACAGTCCTCAGGCGCTTTCTTCACCACCTCATCTGCTATCCCTTTTCTTCTGCGAGACCCACTTTTCCTATAATCAATCCAAGAACTGAAACATTAGAGATTAGAAGATATCATAAAAAGAAGCTTTGAGGTTTGATTCTCTCAATTGTAGAAAGGAAATCACTACGTTAAACTTCAACTTATTATCATTACACAACTTATTCAACAAATGTAGTCAGGGATATGCAACTCCTCTTCATATTCTTATCTATCAGCAAATATTTTCCATTTTATGTGCCACTAGAGAAAAATTGCAACCCTTAAAAACCATATTGCATCCTGCTCCTTGAACAGATTTGAGGTGCCTACGAATTTTGTCGGGAGTAATATTTCAGCAATTATCCCTATAATTTAATGTTTCACTAACTTATTTCAAACACTAATTTCTTATAAGCAACAACTACAAAATCATGCAAAACAAATTAGCTAGTTAAAAAAATAGTAAAAACTGTAAATATGTGATAGAAGCACTTTTTTTAAGCATACCCTTATTTATGGAGAGAGTGGGTGAGAAAGAGAATGAGTGATAAAAATATGAAAGAGAATGGATCTGTTTAGGGATACAGTAGAGAAGTACTTTACGTAAGTCGAGGCAAATATGTAAAGGATATTATCTCATTTTGCGAAAAAACACTATTGAACATGTGTTTAGGCTTCCAAACGATGAGCCAAACGGGGCTAATGAGTGGTAAAATTAAAATATATGAGAGGAACATAAAGTTAATGTCTAAAAAATGTAAAAAAATGCATTTAATTAAAATTTTAGACAAATACAACTTGTTTTTTTGTAAAAAGGATTAAGAAAATCATCAGTATGAATGTGTGTATAAAAGAAGTCATTTTGTTCACAAGAGCTATCAAATGAACTCCGTTTACAAGTGGTGAACAATATGGTTTATTTCAAAATCATCTCAATTATATATATATATATATATATCAAATTTATAGGATGATACCTTAGATTATATTTGGAAATTCCAAGGACCAATTTTCGGACTTCATTGTTATTGATAAAATCCACAATGCTTTTGGCTACGTCGTCTCCCTCGATAAGTACTGTCTCCACCTTAACCTGTACTGTGTTTCCAGATCAGTTTTGGCATACAGGAACATAAATTAAATTAATTTCATATACTCATTCATTTTTAATTCTAAAAATCACCAAACGTTTCCAATTTTTATCCTTATTTAATTTATGTTGAAAAGAGACAAAATGGTAGAGAAGTAAAAATGATCTATAAATAAAGAAAAAGAGAGGATTTTAATATTACTTCATACATAAGTTGTAGAATGTTGGAATTTAATTAACCTGGGAAGCAAGGCACAGGTCAATGAACCCTTGAAGGAGGAGTTTCCTGTTGCGTATGTGTTGGTCCAAGTAGAGATTAATGTGGCACTTGTTTACATGACTCCTTGGCAGTTTCCCCACTGCCATTGAATTTGTCACAATTTATTAGTCAATATGTGTGTATAAATAATACAATCAACTATACAAACTAATTAATGCATATGTTTCTGGGAGAATTATGAATCTAATCTCACATTGACAAATTAATTAGAAAATGAGATATTTCATTACACCTTGTAGAAGTTCAGTTGTATATTATGAAAATCGTTATATAATTTGCCAATTGAAATGTTCCGTTTTACAATTAATATAATTTGCCAATTGAAACTTCAATCCAATTCTCATGTGTTTTACATCCCTTTTGCATTTAAAAGTTAGCCATTTAAATTTTATTCTCCTAACAGTTCACATTTATATTTAATATGTGAAATTGCTAATATAAAAATTTTGAGAGTAACACTAGAATTCTATAGAATTTTTTTAGAATTCCATAGGTTATTTAATAGAAATTAAATCCATAAGTTTTGATAGAAATCACTTCCATATTAAAGTCAATTTTATGACTTTCATTTTGTACCAAACAAACTTCGTTGTGAAATGAATTCCACTTTCATATTGACACACCACAATTCCATTGTACCAAACAAGTCAGACATTTCCCAAAGGAATGAGACAAATAAAAATCCTACTATTCTATCTAGTTGCAAAGAAAGAGTTGCATTTAAAATTTAAATTCCCCAATTACAATTTAGTTTGCCAAACTTTCAATTAATGAATCAATACTCGCAACTCATTTTTTTAGGAAAATTTATCAATTAATTCAATTGTCATTCTCCTTAGCTTGCTTGACCATAAAACTTAGTACTCTATTCATTTTTTTAAAGTCAAGGTTGTGAATTCCATTTCCACAAGTAATTACAAAATTGAACATTGACCTCCAAACACGCCTTATCTTGAAAGAATCAGTTTCAGTTTCTGCAGCTATAGGCTGAGCACCGAAACTGGTTCCATTAACTTTTAGATGAGAATCAAAACCCTAAAGCCAAATGAATATACAGAAAGAAAGAAACATGCTAAACGAAACTGAGACAAAAAGGGAAAGAAACAGAGATGAAGAAGAGAGTTACAGTGCACTTACTGGGACTAGGAATGAGCCTAACCAGAGGGAAGACATGGAGAAGACAAAGTGTAGTGAAAGGTGTGATGCAGTGCTTCAACGTCCATGAAAGTGCTTCTAAGCTCGACTTATCACCATGCTTGCCCACACACACGTGCACAACATCATTCCAGTTCCGAATATCCAGAGAGAACACACTACTCTCACAATCCTCTTCCCTTATCGTATCCAAACCCTCTTCCTTCGGATTATCTATCACGAACATAGAACCCGATTCCGAATCCGACCCCAATATCAAATAACCACCTTCTTCGTCTCCTTCTCCTTCTTCATCATCAAGTACCTCCTGGTTTCTCTTGAGACTGGTATAACTGGTGCAGGTTGGGATTTCCGATTCTTCATCATCGTATGGTATTTTCTCTGACATCTCCGATCATCACCAGAAACTTTTTACAGATTGTGAGACTTGTTGATTCTGTTTAGTGGAAGGTAGTTCAATTGATTGATGGGTTTGAGGGATTTATTGCCTATGGGATGATATTTGCTTTGCGCGTTGCGATGTTTGGGGGATTCTCAGTGGATATATGAACCCCGAGTCATACGATGAGAGTTGTTGACGGGTTTTTCACGGAAAACAGTTAGAAGGGAGGAATATTTGAAATTAATAAGTTTGACCTGGTATTTTTTTCTCAAATTTTAAATAATACCATATATGGCCTTTTCTTTTTCTTATTTTTAATTCTATTTAAACAATTTTGATATATAAATATTATGGTATTGAGCTTTTGGTGGTCAGTTTAAAATAGTATCGTGTACTAAGGACAAAGTTTATAAAAAAAAATACACAAAGGGATATGTTTTACTGTAAATTTTCAGTATAATATCCATCCAGTTTAATTATAAGTTAATAGGAAAAATCCGATTATAAATAGAGTTTGAAAATTTTATTGGTATTAATAAATATATGAATTCAGATATCAGTATTTTTTGAATCCTAATATCAATATTTTTTGAATTTTGATACCAGTATTTTTCGAAAGCACAGGTACTTTTTTTTAATGTATAAAAACATAGTATATACAACATTTATTAAAAAAAATACATCGCCATTTTTTTATATGAATATCTTGTTCAGTTGGATTTGAGTATAGTGGGCTCAATCGGTAGTAGCTCCTTCAATAATATTTTTTATTTGTATTCACACACATTCAAATTTAAGATCGTGTGTTTAAGTAATTAAAGCTTTTCGAAGCAACGGCTATTGGCTAATTTCCAATTTTTAATTTTCAAGAACTAATTATTGTTTAAAATTCTTTAATTTTTTTGGTCATAAATAATATGCTCTAGAAATTAAGAATAAATTTGTAAAACTTAAAAGAGTAGTTCATATATAGTTGGCAAAAAAAGAAAAGATTAGTTCATATGCTTTTTAAATACAAATACGCTATCAAAAACGTTTATCTAATAAATAGTAATATTTTAGAAATTAACTTTTAATCTAGCTTATACACATAACTGTACAAGTAAAGAATATTATTTTTATATAGACCAAGTGGCATGTCTCCAGATCATGTCAATGTAATTTTTTTTTTGTTGGGTGGCTCTTTGAAGTGTGATTAGTTTTTTAATAATACTCAATATAAAACAGAAAATAAATATATAAGAATTATGATTTGCTGAGACACGCCTATACTAAGGGCGATTGAATTATAGCTTTGAAAGGTTGAAAAAGCATATAAAACAGAATATGCCTTTTTGCCTTGTGATAATTATTAATTAATCATCATTAGTAAATAAATAATAAAAGTTAAGTCATGCCCCACTTAAATATAAACTAATTTAACTTTGTGATGCTTTCCAGTCTTTTTTTTGCAACTATTTTGTTTTCCAGTCTTTGCAATTCACCTAATTAAGTTTCTCTTTTTTTTTTCTCATAAACAATTTTTTATGTTTTGTTTATAATTTAGCATTCCCCAGCATTGAGAGAACAGAAATGTCCAATTAATTATTGAAAATGGCTGCTTATTTCTCAATCAGTTTTTTTTGCCAAAATAAAATATGAAGATATCAATAAACAAAGAAGAGGTTAAAAACCCTATTAATTGATTAAAAATCCTTTTAATTACAACCATCATTAACCACAACCAGGGAAAAAATAACTATGACCCAATAGTGTAATAACATGAAAGTTTCCTTAAAAGTGGAAAGTTATAGATTTATTCTAGCAAGTTCATGTTGTTAGTGTCTGTATCTTTAATTAAAAAATAAATAAAAAAGGATTATGAAAACTCAATAGCTATAAAGATTTAAGATTGCGTACCTTTTTCCACTTATATTAAATGCAATTCTGCTTTTTTTACACTGTCAAACTTACATCTCTTTACAAGAATTTAAACTTTAATTCACTAGTGTTATTAGAGACTAATAATTTCAGTTAGATTCAATACTGTTGTTGATAAGAACATGTATTTAGGCCAACACTATCAGAAGCGAAGGAAAATCCGTCAGTAAATGGATATTTCCGTCGTTAAAACGATGGTCGCTAATATTTTCCGTCACTAAATAAAAATTTTCTGATGGAAAATAACCATTTAACGATGGATTTTTTTTATCACTAAATGTCATTTTTATGGTAGTGCAAAAACAAACACATCAACAAAGAGACCCAATGAAGAATTGAACACTACAAAATATGCAAATTTTACTTATTATTTAAATAAAGCGACTCCTCATGCCTACTACAAGAATTCGAGACGTGGACAAGTATAAATCCTTTTTACTAGAATAAATTACATGAATAATATATAAATGCAGTCATTTAAACATGGGTTTAAAACAATTACAAGAAACTGGAGCATTTTGATGACGATCTTGATCTTCTTTAATGGGCATGGACGTCTGAATCTGATCACCAATATTAATATCGTCATCATTGTTATTATTAAGAGCTCGAGGAGAAGGAGAGGATGACGTCATGGTCAACATTTGTTGGTTGACTTCTTTGCCTTCACTTATGATTCTGACCCTGCAACTTTCTGGTGCATTCTGCAGAATCTGATATGCTATCCCATTGTTCCCTCTCTTTGATTTTGATTTCCTGCGTGCTCATCCAAACACAATATAACACTAAGCCTCCCAACTTAAGCCATAAGAAACAAGTATAATCGCATATATGTATGTATGTATGCATCTATTATTAGTGTAAAGATAAAAAAAAACTTCTTTTACTACGTTTGTTTAAAAAGGATTTGTACACTTATTCTCATTTGGTTGGTAAAGCTTTCTACACCTATTCTTAAATCCTAATGGGAAAAAAAAACTTTTCTACATCACTTATATAACACTTCAATCTATGAGACTTCTCTATATTAGTTATCTCAAGGAGTGAACGACAACCACCAAAAATCAATTCTAAAACCATTTTTACGTAAGTTGAGATAAAACTTATCTCACATGCTTACGTATGTTTTCTTATATTTTTTTATTTTCATTCTATATGTTGGCGTAGGCTTGGACACTCGTATTTGTTTTATGACATATATTTTCTTTTGCACTGCATGACTAAAAGGTCTAGATGGCTTGGTGGTCACTATCCTTTTGGTATGTTCATGGATTCAAAACCCCTAACCACCTTCAATTCTTCTTTGGCGATATACAATTGGCAATTGGTAAAGCTTTCTACACTTGTTATTAAAGTTGCAATTGACGTAGAAAGTATGTGTTTTAGGTCCTGGTCTATTTCTTCTTTAGAAAGAAGAAACTATGTAATGAATATAAAGAAATTACTAACGGCTGATTTGGTACGCTATAATTGATTTTGTTGTAATTCCTCAGAAATATAATCAAACTATATAATTCAATTTAAAAGTACTAAAACTGCAAGAGCGCGCAGTATGTACCTTAGATTGGATTTGTTGGTTCCAATGACGAGGTTTTGTATGTTAAGGATGGGAATGAGCTCCAAAATTGCCCTGCCCACTGTGTCACTCTCAATCAAAATGGTGTCCACCTTCACCTGTTCATCACTTCAAATCAGTACTGCGCATGCATATCTCAAATTGATCAATTACTTGAATTTAATGGTTATCGACAACGATATTAAAAATTTCTGGGCATTTTGATGTTCTTTATTCATATTTATCAATTTTTTTTTAAAATCACCAGGCATTTTGAAGTTCCCTCAACAACAATTAAGTGAGAGACGGGATGTGAGAATTAAGAAAGATGATCTTTACATGAACTTTTGCATATGTTGAAACAAAACTTCCTTCACGTACTTACCCATATATCATAAATCACGTTGAAAAAATAGCTTCAACGTATAATTCAAACAGGCATTAGGATTATTCAAGAAAAAACAAATCATATTAACTTTCTCAAGTAATAATTTCTTTAATCTAATTAGATTACTTACTGAGGTTTTGCATCAGTGGGAAAAAAAAGGTAGATAAATGAAGAAGAAGGAAGAACCTGGGAAGAAGAGCATGATTGGAGGAACTTGGAGAGAAGCTGTCGTCGCTTGGCTCGTTCTTGAGACTCGTAGCTCTCAATCTGCTCAGCACTCACTTGGTTCTTTGGAATCATTCCCATTCCCACTGTTCTTATTATCAATCATCACATATCCATCATTCCATCAATCAATAGCACTAACTAAACCACAAACCCCATGCATCGTTATCCAAAACTTTTAGTGATTCATCTTGAGAAATTCACTACCAGAAAAATACCATTTATAGATCGAAAATCCATCACTAAAGGGTTATTTTTCATCGTTAAAGCGATGGTCGCTAATATTTTTCGTCGCTAAATCGAAATTTTCTGATGGAAAATAGTCATTTAGTGATGGATTTTTCCGTCGTTAATGACATTTTTCTGGTAATGATTATTTATAAATATATTCCTAAATTATTCATCAATTATGTGATTCACAAAAATCAATCAATCAATTAAACTCTGACCTTACAATCCAAAACCTTATCATTATATTAAATCTGAATAAGAGAGTCAAAAACATGAGGCTGACTATCTCTAGGTGGGGTAGTCCTTCACTTTGACAAAATGTGCCCTCAACACCCTTGGACGGTGGGGAGGGGTTAAAAGTACGTAAAAGTCCCCCACAGAAAAGATTAATTACTAACAAGTTTCTTAAAATTAGGTCATTATTAATGAATCCCCTAAAATACGTACTTGTGTGTCAAAAACACATAGAATAAATCAATATCTCACTCATGAACACAGATGGAGATTTCTGCAAAATTTAAGACCTTATTTATGAAATACTTGTGGGAGTAAATAAATAAATCTTAGGAGAGAGTCACGATAATTAATTTCTTTCTCGGAATGAATTAATCTGAAAATGAATTTAAATGAAAGTAATTAAAGGGAATTGTAGCTTACATGGATTGGGGATGTGTTTGATCTCAGGGAAGACATGGATGAGATAAACCATGGTGGAAGGAGAAGCAATCAGGTGCTTGAGGGTCCACGATAGAGCCTCCATGCTAGTCTCGCTCTTCCCCACTCCCACAGATACACAGTCCTCTTCAACCGCCACCGCCGGCCATGGCCCTCGGTGGCTCTCCTGCACCTCCGATGACCTCTCTTCCTCTATCTCCCACACACCCCCGCCGTCCTGGTTAAACATGCCGGCGTTGTCATCGTGGTGGTCGTGATCCATGGCTTCAGCAGAATACTGACAGCACTGAGTTGTCTCACTTAGTATTGCCGACATAACAACTTATATATACCCTCTGATCGTCTGAGATGGTTGGTTCTAGCTCTCTCTCTCTCTCTACATATTGTGAAGAAGAAGGCAATGGAATGAAACAGAGTGCTTTTGTTTTCTTTGTTGAAGCTTTTGGAATGAGAGAGATAACATAACAGAAGCTATATATATATATATATATATAATAGGGCGATAAGCTGGAGGTGCAGATTTTGTTGAGACTTGAAGGAACAGCAGGCCGCTCTAGCTCTGGCTAAAACAATTATAAATTTCCTTTGTAGATTAGATTAGATCTTTATAGGTTTTAGTGTTTAAACAATTTTTTCTTGATAAAACAAGGATTAAAGACAGGATCAAAATTAATTAAACTAAGTTTTGGTGTATCATCTTATATTTTGATTATTCCTAAATAGAAACTCTTTAATGTACCTAATTAATGAATATGCTTGAGGAAAAATATTGTAAATTACGATTTTATATTTGAGATTAAATTAAATCGTTAACTAAATTTTATATTAAGAATGAAATCAAACTCTGTGTTATAGGTTTTGGCATTAAATATAAGCACATTATGGTTTAATTAGTATTTTCCCCAACCATTAGTTCAGTGTTTTACGGTTCTCATTCATCATAAATTTGATGTGTACAGTTTGAGAAAATGAATTATAAAATCATTTTTATAGATTATGCTTTTAATTATTGAGAAATTAAAAAATAAAATGAGTTACATATGGTCAATAGTTGCCCTGCTTAATTAGACTTCTGGGGAGTCTAAATACACATTTAATAGTTTTTTTAAAATGAGATAATATACTTTACATATTTACCTCGACTTACTTAAAAGTATTTCTCTCCCATATAACTATTTTGAATGGTGTGCCTTTCATTAAATAAAGCGGGTCTTTATTTTTTTTAAACAAAATTTATTCATTATTCAGATATTACACTGATTTTTTTTGGGAAAGAATATCACACTCTAATTAATATGAATTTGAGTGGAATTGAATTCTAGAGGTAGGTAATTCTTTTAAAATGTTTGTTATTTAAATTAATTTGGACCTTAAAGCTTATGTTTAAGCTTAAATGATTATAACTTTTGACTATTTTTTAAAAATTAACAAGTTAAAATGTTCAAATTTGTTATATTAGAAAGCTAAATACTAATTTAAACCATTTTATCATATCTTCAATTTTAATACGTATAACCATATGATTCCAAGTGATTCGACTTTCAAGAAATTGTGGTCAATGACGTAATGCACCGCACAATTATTGGTACCTAAATCATTTTAAAATAACAAAAAATCTTCCATATGAATATATTGAAAGAAAAGAATTTACGAATTTTGAGATGGTTTTTATCTATTCTAATTTTACGAATTTTAAAATGGATTTATTTTGATTTACGTGTACAAACACTCACCTTATCTTAAAAATTTCCAGAATCCTTATCCTTTCGTATGAATTTATTATATGAGTAAATTACAATTTTGTATGCCTCTTTTTGCCAAATCAATTTTTTTATGACCGAATTTGCAAATTTAAGGCCTTGTCTTCAACCATGCTTTTGGAATGGAATATTAAGTATTTTTGTGAACTTCTTTCAACATTATTGTTTCCAATTAATTATTTTTTATATCAAAAGAACTTGAATCTTCAATATTTGTCCACATATGCAACAAACACTACGTGAAATGATAAGATTCTTTTCTATAAATTTAACATGTTATATTGAATATTGTAATATTAATGTTGATAAATTGATATTTTTGTGCAAATTATTTGATAAAGCACGGGCAAACAGAGGAGAAGCAAATAAAATAAACATATTTTTTGCCCTAAAAAATAAAATAAACATATTTGACTTTTGGTCTTGTGTGGAACAAGAGGACATGTATGTTTGGGAATCGACGGAGAGAAAGGAATTTATAGATTTCGAAAGAATTTACGGAATCCAAAAAAAAGAATTTCAAGATAATTTTTATGGATTTTGATATGGTTTTGTTTTAATTTATGTTTACCATTGGAAACAAGTTCTTCCCAAACATACACAATAGCATCAAAATTTCAGCCATGAAAAAAAAATAGAAGCAACATTATTTTCAACTTATGCCCCCTTCACTTGCTGTTTTATTTCCAATCAAAGACAAACACAAAAAAAAAAACTCATATTTTCATATGAAAAATGTGGCAAAAAGTAAAGTCAATCATATAATTCAGAATTTCAAATTTATTCTGCATATGTACCATACTAACTTCGTCTGGAAGCTAATTATATTATTTTTTTTGGCCAACTAATTATATGATATTGACTGTAAATAGAAGTGTAGCGAATATATGTGTGTACTACCATGGGTACTTAATATAATAATATAATAAGTAGATAATTAATCTTCAAAATTTAAAAAAATTAGTTAAATTAATTACTTATTGATAATTAATCTTTGAGTATTAGAATCAGAGGAAGTATACAATATTGATTTTTTTTAAAAAAAAAATAGATAGATGATATTGATCTGTGAGCGATTTCCTTGGTTATGTCCAGCTCTCAATTTTTATGATCCGTTAATTAAGTTGAAATTATAAAATAATTGGGTCAAACTTTCGATACGTTTTTTGACCAAGTCATGTTCGAATATGCGGGAATAATCCCATCCTCTTTTTTTTTTTTTGTCGCATTGACTTTTGGTTTTAAGTTTTGAAGTTGGATGAAAGATATTAATTGTAATTATACTGTTTACAGAAGTAATCCAGAGCTTGTTTCTCTCACATTTCTTATCTTAAAAAACAAACACCAAAGGTTTCACTTCAAGATTTTGTATGTTTTCCATTTAAGCTAAATTATATTTTTAGTCCTTTATGTTTGCGTTAAGTTTAATTTTAGTCCTTTAAGTTTAA
The DNA here is from genome assembly GCA_025593235.1 of Vachellia pachyceras. Taxonomy (NCBI): domain Eukaryota; kingdom Viridiplantae; phylum Streptophyta; class Magnoliopsida; order Fabales; family Fabaceae; genus Vachellia; species Vachellia pachyceras. The sequence continues at coordinate 2,096 of JANTPZ010004787.1, read as the reverse complement.
AAAGTGCACTTTCAATCTCTCAAACTTAACGTCGTTAGTTTCTCCTAACGGAAATTGCTAACTCATCAAATTTAATTGATGACCATGTAATAAAACATTGACAAAGCATAGTCATATTTTAATTTTAATTTAATGATATTTTAAATTGCGTTAAATAAAAAAGATTTAAAATAACAGCGTTAAGTTTGATGAGTCGGCAATTTCCGTTAAGAGAGACTAACAGCGTTAAGTTTGAGGGACTAAAAATGCATTTTTTAAACTTAAAGGGCTAAAGTGAAACCTGACGTAAACATAAAGGACTAAAAGTATATTTTAACCTTCCATTTATAAAAGATCCATAAGAACACGTGGTTTTATATGAGACCTAATACTTCATACAATTTTTAACATGAAAGGCAATTGAATTTTTTTTGTAAGATTAAAGAAATTAAAGAAATTATTAAATAGCAAATTTTGCATCTAGATCATGGTTTATGCATCTCTCCCACACACACACTTGTACAGAATTGGCTTTTTTTTTTTTTTTTTTTGGTTACAGGAGAGGGTTTAAAACCCAACAGAAAAGAAAACGCTAAGCTATGAGGGGATTTACTCCCAGAGAAATGTTGAAACACAAACTCCTCATGTGTACTGGAGGAGATCTCATAATAGAAGACTTTGTTAATCCTTCCTTTGTCCACTAGCCCGTTTTGTTCTCTTAGAATGTGGATCAGCTGCAGCTCCCAATCCTTTTGCATCATTTGTTTGATCTGTGGAGACATTAAGCTACCAGTGTTGTTGCTTCGTTGGACAGCAACATATCAATTAGGCTCTTTGCATCAGATTCCACGATGAACTTCCTGAATCCAAAGTCCCACACCAAAGTTAAACCTCTAAAAATACCCCACTCCTCAGCTTCAAGCACAGTACAAAGACCAATTGTTTGTGTAAAGCCCACCACCCAAGAACCTCAGAATTGGCTATTTTGTATATGTTGTGATAAGTTACTAGAACGTTCAATTTTATTTTCATTTTTCAAGTTCATAAAAGTCAATAAACCACATTCATAGACCAACATGTGTTGTTAGTGCTGGAAGAAGTTTTGACTGTTTAAATACAAGGTCTTGAGTTTAAGTTGGTGTGAATGCAGAAAACACCTTTATAAAAGCTACCATCAATTGACCTTAACAATACTCGAATCAAATTTGATTCAATCACGTAGCCATATAAAAAAAGCGGACATCCATGGGCTCGTAGTTATCAATTGTGAAAGCACAGTGTAAACAGAAGCGGGTCATGGCCAGTTTGGTGGATTGTTTTATGGGAAGAGGGAGCATATTTTATATTCTGCACTTCAATTTTCTTGACATTTGCAAGATTGTACGTAAAAGATGCTTAAAACAGCAGCTAAAAATAATTAGATGATTTTTCCCTACCCTGTAAAAACTTGTCTTTTTAAGGACTATATAGGGACTTAAAAAAAAACAGGAAGTTTCACAATGAGCACTCATACATATCTGCACAAGACTTTCTTTCTTTTTCCCCAGGAATCTGATGAAGAATTCCTGAATACAAATTATCTTCGTTTTTCCAGAGGGGTGTTTGATTGATTGATTTGATGTTGAAGAAAAATCTTCATTTTAAGAATCCAAAGATGCTTCTGATTCAGCTGGCACCTTGTCTTGCTGGCGCAACCTCTTAAGTTCACCTTCAAGTGCCATTTTTGCAGAATGTGCCATCTCTGCATTCTTTAAAGCCATCTCTGTTGCTGCTTTTATTTCCTCAATTGCCTTCAAATTTGCTTCTAACTTCTTATCTGCTTCACTTTTCCTTGCTTTAATTGCTTCAACCTGAGTCATCGCAGCCAGTTCTGCCTTCTCCACAAGATCTGCACATTCCTTCACTTTCCCTGTCACTGACTCAAACTTTTCAACAGATAGTTTGATCTTACCATAATCTTGATCTGGGTTTGCCAAATCACTGCTTCCATTGTTGTTATTACCACCTTGCATCTCAGATAAGATCTTCATCTCCTCAAGGGCTCTTTGTTCTGCTACTTTAGCTTCTTCGGCTTCTTTTAGAACAATCTCTAGCTTTGTTTCGAGTTCTTGAGTCAA